>VZUI01041121.1:0-84934 GCA_013401135.1 Cettia cetti
TTTTTTTCCCCCCTCTTTTTCCCCGTATTTTTTTCCTCGGGTGGCCCGGCTGCCTGCGTCCCGGCGGGATGCGCTTCTGTGTCAAAGTCACGGGAACGGGAAAGTGTCCTGGAGCAGTTCAGGCTTCCATTTTGAAATCCTACCAATAAAAGGATCCTCCTTCGTCCTTCCCCAGTCCCCCGCTTCCCCGCCGTGCCCTGGTCGGGATGTGCGGGCCGGGGGTGCCGTTATGTGCATAAACAACTGCCGGGACCGGCCGCTCTGGGGCTCGGGCGTGCAGGAATTGTACAGAAATGCCGGCAGACCTGGCGGGATTCGAGTTACGTCTTATCAGACCGGCGCTTCCTGGGCAAAGTGGATGTGATTAAAAATCATTTGTAGATTGTTTCTCCCCTTAGTTCATAGTTGTTGCAGTGTCTGCTGTGGGGATTGCAACTGTCCTTCATAAAATCTTCATGGAGTGGAAGATTTTGCTATCAGGCAGTGCTTTTTCACTTCGCATCCAGGATTAATTGCCCTTTATTAATTTTGCCTTATTGCTCTTACTTATAAGCCTAAAAATCCCCAAAACAAGTGCTTTCAATCTCCTTTTAGTGGCACTATGGAGTATCAAATAATTTCCTAGGAACAGCATTGGCTGTAAACAAAAGTTAAATGTTTACAACTCTTGTCATAAACCCATCACTTTGGTCTTATTTTAGCCTTCTCTGGGCTTAGTTTAATTCACGTTTTCCCCCCAAACTGATGGATTAATGGAAGAGCATTTTTTTTATCCTTACACTTGATCTGTGTTTTTACCATTGAAGTTAGGTTTTGAGGGTTTTTTTGGGTTATAGAAGGCATATTCTGTTTGGACTTCAGATTCTTCTTCTTCTTCTGTTCACAGCTGAAGGAATATCAGCAGAAGAACAGCCCTGGAGCAACTGCAGGAACTAAGAAAAAACGCAAAACTAAAGAAGGCAGCAGACCTGCAACTCCCACCACTGATGACCAGCAGCCTCCAGAGAACGTGAGTGTCTCATTCTTTCTCTCAAATCATTTTCCACCTCCCTCATCTTTGGTTGTCTGGACAGCCTGGCAGGAGCTGGAAGAGGTTGTGCTGGGGTAAGAGCTGAGTGGTGTAGGTGCTGTATGAAGTGTGCTACAATAGTTGGCAGCTGCCTGTTCTGGAAGGTGCAGCTGGCATCAGAGTCTGTCCAGTGCTGCCCTGGGTGTGCCCAGAGCTGCTGGGCTGAGGCACGTGGTGCTCATGAGCTGGACAAGGCTGGTTCCTTGGCTGCCTTGGATTGAAGTTTTCTCTCTGCCCTTCTCTGAGCCATTTCTCTTTCCCCTTTTCTTTCACCTCCTGTAGATTCAGAACATTCTGAAGGTGCTGGTGTCAGACCTTAACCGCTCCAATGGGGTAGCCATACCCTTATTGGACAAGAGGAAGGTGAGGCAGTGCTTGTGTCCATTGAAGTGACTCGCTCTCCCTCCTGCATGCTTCGGGCTCTGTTCACACTGAGCTCCATCTCCAGCATGGAGCCTTGTCCTCACACATCCATTGTCAGTCGCTTCAGTTTTGTTGCTGTTTTTATTAACATGGAGCTCTTTGTTACCATTGCTTGTTAAGTGCTTGTTTCCTTCTGGTTTGTGTCAAAGTTAACACGTCAAAAAATGAACCTATGTCAAAAAGTCTTTCTTGAGACAGCTGAGCTTGGAGGAAAACAGAAATTTGGGGTGAGGCAATAAACTCTTTTAACAGCTGAGGAAAACTGCACTAGAGAGAGGTAGTGTTTCCTTATTGTGTGTTTCTCCTGCTCTGAGTGTCATCGCTTTGTTTCCTGGAGCTTGGTTTCTGAAGGGCATGTTTCTGCTCATCTCCAGGAGACAGCTGCACTGGCTGGTTATTCCAGCCACCCCTTTTATGACAGGCGATGAAGCTGGCACAGGTGATGTACAGTCTGGCAAGCACCAGGGCTGTAAATATGCTTAGGCAGGAAGTCAGATACTTCAAAGCCAGGCATGTACAGGCTTTAGCGTCTTCACATTCCCAAGATCCTGAAAAGGAAAGGGCAGGAAGTAGGCCAAGAAGCAAGAGAAAGGTGTTCAGGAGCATACGTGAACAAGCAGCCTTTTAAAAATACTTATTTTCAGACAGTCATTTTATATAAAGTAAGGCCCAAATTGTGATAGGAACTCAGAGAAGTCAACTTTTGTAGCCAAGAATGTTCTTCTAGTTTTGTTGTACCAAAGCTCTGATTTTCATTTTCACTTGCATTGTTTTGGTAGCTTATTTCCCTACCATTGTTACTTTTTTTTCTTTTGTGTAATAGTACTTCTGACACACAGAGTTCCACCAGCTGGACTGTGTTGTGTAGGTCTGTACCAGCAGAACTTGAGTGATGTGAAGACACACTGCCAGCTTTGGGGTGCTGGATGTGCCTCAGAAAACTTGTGTTGTTACTGAAGTGTCACTGTTATCCTGGGGACTGTTTTCAGTTAGTACTTGTAAGCTCAGAGTAAGTTAAACACTGGAGAAAGAGACTTGTTTCCCATTGGAGGGTGAGATGAAGATAGGTAGTCCAGTGTTGTTGTTGAGGTGATATTTAGCTTTGCAGTGAAGGCCTGCCTATGTCTACAGCTTTAGTCATGTTCTGCAAAGGGAGAATTTATTGCTCAATTCATTCCTGTTTCCCCATTTTTTTTCTCTTTTCCTCAGAGATACAGTGTGATCTGATTGGCTATTACAAAATTTTTGGATTGTTGTGTCTGGGGTTTTAGGAATTATTTGAAAACTAATCTTTAACTGCAATATGTAATGGAAGAACAATTTCTCATTCCAGTTGCTGTCTGGTAAAAATCCTGAGTCAGGAAAATGCTGTTTAGAAACTTGATGCTAATAGGGCAGAAAAGCTGGTCACTGGCAGCTGAGTTGCTGCTGCCATTGGTGTCTCATGTAAGGCAGAGACCTCCCTTCTCTCTCACTTCAGCTTTCTTGGCTCTGAAACAGAGGAAAACCAGCAAAGTAGAAGCCTTTGTGTGAACGCAAATGGATTCTACTACCATGCTAAGCTGAGCAGAATTACTGACTTTTTTATTGTACATTATTGGAATGTCACAATGCATAATTTCCATATAAGTGTTTTGCTTCTAATGCTTTTTGTTTCCAACAAATTCGATTGTTGAAATAGTTTTGGGCTTTTTGATAGCTTATTACAAAACTGCTCCTTGTGAAGAAAGAAGGAAGGAGTTCTTGTGGTAAAGGAACATTACTGGTTTCTGCATCCTAGAAGTATTAGGCAGAAAGAATGTTCTGATCAGAAGAAATTATCATTTTGAGATGCACTGGGGAATTAATTCCTTCTGTCCCTCTGATGTTTATATTGATGAGTGATTGTTAAAGGTGAAGTAACCCTTAGCTGGAAGAAGTGCAGGAGTTCTGACCTTCCTAATAAGCACTTAGCATATATTGCTCCTTCAGAGCATCACTACATGTCCTGCTAAAAAGAAATTCAGAAAATTCTTGTTTTCCCTTTGTAGTCTTCCAACTTACTGCCTTCATTAAATCTGCCTCCACTGTTGCTGTTTAACCTTGCTGCTGGATTAGTGAGTGAAGTGCTGAGCAGGTAAACAGGGAAAGCCAAGAGAAATTTCTGGGTTCCTATGAAGTGCCAAAAAGGAAGTAACTGAAGGAAGAGGGAACTCTTCCAGGTGGAATAGCAGAGAGCTGCAGTATATTGGTGGGGCTGAATGCTGAAAGATTATCTCATTTGTTTTGTTGGGTTTTTAAGTAATGACTTACCAGAGCTGGATGATGAAATCAATCAAATTGCTATAAAACACAAGAGCACTGCTGGACCTTTCTGGCTGTAGTGCTGTGCAAGGAGATGAAATGGTTCAGTGCAGTGTGGCTTTGTAGAGGGGGCTGTAGATGCCATCCATCCTCCCACACAGGCTGCATGGGAACTTGCTGTCCAGAAATAGTTTTTTGGCGCTTCTCTTTTCTATTTGGATTCTTCTAGTCATGGGATCCATGGCTGCAGCAGGGCCACAGGCACCTGCTCCCAGCCACCCTCCCTCTGGCCTGGTCATAAATGCCCTGTTTCTAAACTGGTGTGTCATGGCATGCCACAAATTTCACTGAGTTTTAGACAGAGCACTTGAGTCTGACTAACCCAATTTTCAAGTAGTCACTCCCCTGTTCTTTTCCATCTTCATTTGCATACAGTGATCTGTGTTTTCCCCAGGAACACCTTGAAGGTGGTGCTTTTCAAAGCACAGTGATATTTCGCTTTGCCTTTGCTTGATTTTTGGTGAATCTTTTGCAGTGAGTCTCGTGTGTGAACTTATTTGGGTGACGTTATTGCCCTGTGTTAAAAAAGGGAGCTGGATTGTGGGACACTGGTTCTTTATGCAAGGACACACTCTGGGACACTGTTTGTCTGTGGCTGATGCAGCCACCTCTTTGCTCTGGGGAGAACACAGGTTCCCTTCCACATGTTTGTTAATGACTGTTCACATCTGTCTGGTTTTCACAGGCAGGCCACAAGGTGAAGTGCTGGTGTGTGTGTTTGTTCATTTTGCATGAAGGCTGTAATCCTGTGCTGTGTTTTGTGACAGGCATACTTTGACAGTGATGTTGCCACTCGTAGTGCTGAACAGCTTGCTCCCGATGTCCCTGTGCTATCTAACAGCAACAGCCTCCCTAGTTGTGCTTCTGTTCTGCCTGCTCCTGAGAGCATGCAGCTGACACAGGTTTGTGACTTATCATCAATACTACCATTGAACCACTGAATATTGGTTAGTGATGCCACATTAATGTAGAGAAAGATGGTCATCATAAATACGACATGAGTAGTTTAGGTTTTCTCCTGTTAAAAATACTCTATTTTCCACTCTGCATACAGTCATCATCTGTCTGTGAGAGCAGAGTGACTACTAGCATGCACATCCCTGCCACATCCAAAGCTGTTTTCCTTCCCCTTCTCTCCTGTTTCATTAGCAGAAAGTACCCTTAGTAAGACAGGTCTCCAGTCCAATCAGTCTGTATTTCCTTTTAGAAAGTAAAGATTCAATTATAGTTTTTTTTCCCAGAAAAGTGTTGGATTAAAGGAACAGCAGACATGAAGCCTCATATACTTGAATTTCTCTATTCTAGGAGACCCAGACTCACAACACTCAGAAATTATGTGTAAGCCAGGGCTGAGTTGGTGGTTTTAAGTTCATCTTCCTTTGGGAAGCAGTAATTACAGGAGCTGTGGAACTTGAGCCCAGGTGTAATCAAGTCTCACTGACACATTCATAAGTGAGACTCCCATCTTTTACAGGCTTGTAAGTTTTTATGTTTTAATCCACAGATGAATGAAGCTGAGGATCATAAAAATGCTTTGGATGAGAACAGGTGAGTGCCTGTGTTGGTTTTGCAACAGGATCCCAACAAATTAAGGTTTTATCCCTGCCCCAATGCTGTGCTGATTTGGGCAGCTCTCTGGGAGAGGTTTTCATTGCCAGGTCTTTGTTCCCAGGTCTTTCTCGTCAACAGAGGGTCTCCGTCAGTTGTCTGAACAACTCAATGGCCTGGTTTCCCAGGTACTCCTTTTAATCCATTTGCCCCATTAATTCTCTTGGTGTTTGATGTGGAACTTTAAGCAGACAGCTCAAGGAAATACTCTTCAATCTCAGAGACGTCTGCAGCCATCCTACTAACCAATGTGGTACTTAAATGTTGAGGAGCAAAAAATCCTGGTTTAGGAATGTAAGATTTCAGCAGTAGGAAGAAAAGCAGAGTGGGATGAATGAATTGTATGTATTCATGGAAAGATGTACTCTTGATTTACTGCAAAAGAATATGAAGGCTGAATAATTCACATCAGCTTGTCACAGGGGCAGCCAGCATCTATCCTGAGCCAGAAAAGTGTTTTCTGTGCCTGTGTGTGGTCGTTTGAAGTGACAGGTGCTATAAGAAGTGTTACTGTTATAATGGGATCTTATCTAATAGTGATTTGCCTTGAGGACTAAAACTGACTTACTTGATTTACTCCTAGTCTACATCGTATGTGAATGGAGAAAGTCCTGTTTCTTCCACAAATATTAAGGAAATGGAAGTAAGTTGTTCTCAGTCTGTCATGTTTTTTATTTTTCTTATTTGCTGCTGATCACTCGTTTGGATTCTGTGCTTACAGCAGTGTTAGTGAGGCCTAACTGAATGCACAGGTGACATACATCACTGTGTAGTGTCAACTGGGGCTGTAATTGGGTAGCTGTGATCACAACAGTCAGAGGCAGTTATTGGAGATGTTCCCAGTTTGGGTACTGGGGTAATCTGGCTTCCATGCAACTGCAGTTCTTATTTCTGATTTGCTTTTATGTCAAAATGAGGCCTCAGCAGAAATGGATAAAATAGGTTGACATCCCAGCTGCTTTTGTTCAAATCACAGATTTTGTTTGGAGAATCTGGTTATATCAAACTGTGATAATGATTTATTTTTCTGTCCTTTTTAATTATTGCTTTTTTCCTTCCCTCCTCCTCTTCTGCTCCTTCCTTTTTCTCCTATATGCATGTGCCCGTCAGACACGTTACCAGGAGCTGGCAGTAGCCCTGGATTCCAGCAATCTAACTAACAAACAGCTCGTTACAAAGATAGAGGAATTGGTAAGAAACAATCCAACCAACCAGTTTGACATTGTCTTTGCTGCTCCTCCACGCTCTCTGGGTGTCTGCAGGGTTATGGTTCCCTCCTAGTGCCACAAGGAAGGCTGCTTACACAGCACTTTGTATGGAACAAAATGGGCTGGATGGAAAACCTGTGAGAGGATCAAAGCCTAAGGCCTCTTTTGAGTGTGGTGGCTCATCTGAGGAAGCAGAAACAGAGTTTTGTTGTTTCCATTTGTGTGTGCTCTCTTGATCTTCTCACACTGTCCCTGGATGATAAGCATCCTCATAAAACAGCTATTTGTGGTCCTGGTCTGAATCCTTGAAATGGAGAATTCTCGTGCTGGCAGCAGTGTGAAAACCTGTTTCTGCAGGTGGTGATGCTGTTCTAAATATATCAGCAGAGTGGGAGCAATAGGTCCAAGAGAGCCTGGGGCTGTTTCCTGATCATATCCTCAGCTTCTCTTGGCACAATGAATGAACTGCTTTGTCCTGTGGCCTGCATGGATTCCTGCTGCTGCTTTTCAGCCTTCAGCCTTAACACTGCAAGAAATGCAGCTAAGTGGATCTGTTCCAGGCTGAAAAGAGCCTTTCTTGTGTGAAATACTTTCCCCCATTTTGTTCCTCTCTAAAACTACACTTTTCCCAAAGTTCAGCATTTCCCAGTGTACCCCACGACCCCTCTTTTTGTTATATTTTTGGTTTTGGGTTATTTTTGTTCTGTTCTTTTTGTGTTTTAGTTGGGCTGCAGAGGTAGAGTGCATTGCCCACCCAGGATTCTCATTCTTTGCCAGCTTTTCTGTTTGTTTGGAACTCTGTAGGGCCTTTGCTGCATTTGTGCTCTTGCCTTTGCTTTTCCTGGTTATGTTGTGTGCTGGCATTGCTAAAATCAAAACCTCATCACCTTTCCATCTGCAGTCATGTTTCAAAATGCACTGAGGTAGTAGTGGTAATAAAGAAACACCTTGGCCAATATTCATCATTTGGGAAGAGAAAAAAATGTTAATTATGTAGTTACTAAGAGGCATCTGGGAGAAAACTGCCAGGGGTACAAGAGCAGCAAAGGGCAAACAGTGGCAGCCTGGGCAGCCTTTGTCCCCTTCACACTTACAGATGCACTTTGTGCAGTCACGGATCTCCAGTACTTCACCATAAGACTGAAATTGGCTGGGACAGAATTATCCCTTTCCTTGCATCTGGCTTCAGCTCTGTCTCATACCACCTTGGTGGGAGCCTGCCAACGTACGTGCAGCACTGCATGACTTGGCCAGTTGTTAACTGGGATAGAGGTCTAAGGAATCACTTAAAGGAAAGGACTTTTGCTTTGGGATTTAGGTATTTATCTTTTAAAGCATTTTTCCTCATTTTCCTAACACACCAGTTTGACTGTGATTAATTGCATAGATGTGGGATGTTGCAGGTTTAAACTGAAGTTGCTGGATGCTCAGATAGGAACTTAGAGAGGTTTCAGCAGAGGTATTGGAGGAGAACTGTGATAATGTACTGGACAATGAAAAACATATTACATGTATTAGTGAAGGGAGCCCTAAATCTCTTACTTTTAATAGCCAAGATGCACTTCCTAGTCCTTCTACAGAAATAGAATTCTCCTTGCATTAAATGGGTATATATCCTACTTCATCAAAGTGAAAATGTATTTCAGCAGCATGAGAATATTTTCTCTTAATATTGGTGCATCTGTTTTCTTCCATAGAAACAGCAGAACCAAGAAGCAGTGAATCAGCTGGAAAAGGTAAAGTGTGTCCTATTTTTGGATAGATACAGAAATAGGTATCTGTTTCTCTGAGGAGTAGAAAACACAGTGGATTGATTGTAGCACAAGTGTGCATGATCTTGTCTTGTGTTAGATTCAGTTTTATTTGTAGCATAAGGTTTAATATTTTGACTTCACGAGGTGGGCCTGGCAGGCAGCATTCTTATTTTGACCAAAGCTAATATTTAAATGCTCAAGTTGGAGGAGTGCAGTGGGGGGAGGAGGTTACAGTTCAGGTCCTTGCCAGGAGCTTCCATTCCAACACTGCCACGTGTGTGCTGCAATGATTGCACTGTGCTGTTGCTGCTGGTCTGGGATGGAAAAATGATTAAGTAGTTCAGATAATGGAAGATTAGCATGTCTTTAAAAATACTGGCATCATTTGGATGTTGGAAATAGTAGCAATTAATTCCTGGTTCTTTGGATTGGTGTAAAACAAGGGTTAACTATTTGCATGTTTGTGCTGACCAAGCATTATTTGTTTCTACAGGAAAAGAAGGAGTTTGAACAGAAATTTTCTAAAGAGCAAGCAGCACTGAGGGAACAGTTACAGGTAAGGCAGAGCCTCCCTTACAGTAATATCACCTGACTTCTGCTGTTTTGTGGATTATTGAGCTCTCACAGTCCTTATCCTGGAAGGCAGAACTCCATTCCTTTCGCAAAACTGCGATTGTCAGCCAGACTGTACTTAACTGTGAGAGCTCTTTCCTGAATTGTCCTTTTGTGACAGTAGTGATGTTGCAGTGGCAAGCAGAGAAGTTTTGTGTTGAGCTGATTTTCCTTTCCCAAAGGTTCATATCCAGACTATTGGAATTCTCGTTTCTGAGAAGTCTGAGTTGCAGACAGCCCTTGGCCATACTCAGCAAGCTGCGCGGCAGAAATCAGGTACGTGACTGTCTGTGCTGAGGCTGGTGGCTCAGCTGTGGATGTCAAGTCACAAGCACGACAGTTGCTGGCAGCCAGCTCACTCTGAGCATTCCCTGACCCCTCCGTGAGCAGCCTCTGGCACTGGCACTGCTGCTGTCATCGTAGCTTCCCCCAGATGGGAGCACGTTGGGCTCATGGCAGTTGAGGTTCTGCTGTGCATCACTAAAGCCTTGTCAGCTCTGTTGGGCCTGATGACTACCCCAGATTGTTCCTTTCTAATTCTTTTAAAACTTGGTTTCCCTTTTCTGCCCTGCCTCCCACACAGCTGTCATGTTAATCTAGGTCTTACCCAAGCCTTTTATTCTGAACTGCATTTGAGCAGTTTATTCCAATAGCAAAAAACCCCAAACAACATACTGTCTATTGTTCTGCAAAGGAAGTTTCATCATCTCCCTCTAAAAGTGAGGCAGGTAGTTGGAGAATGCTGTGCTCCCAGGGCTGTTAGTGAATCACCTTAGAGCCAGGAGTGGAGCCAGCTCTGCTGATTTACTAAGTTCCATACTGCCTGAAGAGCTTGTTGACAAGGCAGAAAGTGCTGTTCAGCCAGTTCCAAAATGCTCTTTGTGCTCTAGCCTCAACTGACTGTGCTCTGACTTGTCCAGGGGAAGCTGAGAGCCTTGCTGCCCGTTTGCATTCGTCTCGCCAGCGAGTGTCGGAGCTGGAGCGCACCTTGTCCTCCATCTCCATGCAGCAAAAGCAGTCAGAGAAGGTAAGAGTCACCTTGTGCATAACCAGCAGCTCTGCCTTTGGCTGTTTGATTACACTGCTGCAAGGTCTGCAATGCCTGCTTGGAGAAGAGGCAGATGTTAACCTTGTTAATTGTTAATTAACCCTTTAAAGCCCTGTATTCCCCATGATCAAGGCAAATTTCATTCAAGTTGCTGTGACTAATTATATGGTCCAGTTGGTGTCTTCAGATCTGGCAGCTCTTTCATTAGTCTGGCAGCTCCACACAAGAAAGACACCATGTCTCAGACTGTCCACCACACACTTTAGTATTGTCTTTATTCCAGAAGTTTGCAGAAATACCTGTAGCATCACATTTGAAAAGACTGAGCAGACTTATTCCTGGAAAATTCAGGAGGTTCTAAGCAAACCTGTCCTGAGGTTTTTTGCTTAAGTTATTGCCTTTTCTGTTTTAGCTGATCTGTTAAAGGTGAAATGAAGTATTTTTTAGTACCTTATTTGTTTGGCTGAAGTCTGTAGATGAATCAAAAATTTCCTTTTTCTTCAGCATAATAAAGAGTTAGTGAAGGAGCGAGACAACCTGAAAATGGAACTGTACAAGCGAAGGTAAGTCCCTCATGCTTATTACTGTAGAAGAGCCCCAAAACAACAAGTGGCAAAGACCACAGGTGGTGACTTGGGAGGCTGGATATTTCATTAAAAAAAAAGTAGTCACTAGGTGTGATGTTTCTGTGATTCTAGCTGCCAGGAACCACTGGTTTGTAGATTTATGAACTGGACATCAGCAGACCCAGAGCCACTTTATTTTTTGTTTGTTTTAGCAAAAGTAGCGAGGAAGTAAAACAGCAGAATTCAGAGCTGTCAGAGAAGGTTCACTCCCTGGTGTCCCAGAACTCAGCCATGAAGTTGGACGTGGAAGATTTGCAGAAGAAATTGGAAATGGCTGAACTGATGATTCAACAGGTGAGGGCAGAGGACACTGATGATACTGCCACACTTCTTCTGAGAGAGGGGGCAAGACAACTCTTGGCTTTGAAGAAAGGCATGAAATCTCATTAAGACATCTTCCTAGAAAAAAGCTTTCAGCAAGGCCTCAGGGGAACAGAAAGTTTGTATTCTGTAAGGTGTTGGAGCTGTAAATTGATTGAAAAGCACACATTGATTCAAAAGCAATGTGACATTAGGCTGCTAAAACTGTTGTCCAGTGAGAGAGGGTGAAATGTGAAAATACAGTGACTTTTCTGATTGTATCTGTTCAGGATTTTGGTTATTTAGTTGTGCAGTCTCACGGAGTAACCAGCTGAGTAGGGGTGGTGTTTGTACCCACCAGTGGAAGGTGGTGAATTGGACAGTGGCAGCTTGAAGTCAGCTGGGGAAAGAATGCATTGACCCAGCTGTTAACAGGTCAGAGAGCAAGCCTGGTGTAACTCTGAGCCTAGGAGGGAGGAAAATGCTCTTTTTTTATTCCTAGACTGTGTCTTACGTTACCCTTGAAATTAAGCCAACTGTTGCTGTTCTGGGAAAAGTGCTGTGCCTCAGCTGAACCAGCCTTGATGCTCAGTCCACTGACATGCTCCAGACACTGGCTTTAAATTCCTGACGTGTCTGACAGCTTTTAATGTCACAGGCTTTTATACTTTCTGATATGGCTGTATAATACTGACTCTGGAAATGCACAAAATTTCAGCCAAAGTTTGATTGAATTCTATTTTCTTAATTTAAAAAACAGTAAATATAAATTTAGTAGGGAGGAGCTGTCCAGCTGTTTTTACAGGACTAAAATCTCAGCTTTTTGTTTTTAATCCCCCTATTTTTTTCACCCTGAACTTCATTATGAGTTGGAGCACTTTAAAGAACTATAGAAGGTTACAACATAGATCATGTGGCAAGTTACTCTCAGTGGAAAGGCTGCGCAGGAATTAAGCATCAACATTTTGCCTTAACTTTCTGATTTTTTTAACAGTTCTCAAGCCAGGGAGGCAGTCTGGATGCAAACCAGCAGCTGCAGATGGCTCTGGAGGAGAAGGCAAGCCTGGAAACCCAGGTAGCTCAGGTAAGAAGCTGTATGAAATATGATCCAAAGCTTGATGTCTGTAAGGAAACTTGGGGGGCAGAAAAATGTAGTCTGAGCTTTGCACTAACACTGGTTTCTTCAAGTTTTATCCCTTCAACCAAATTTATTTAGCTAATATAATGTCTGATTTTATTTTGAACAGCTCTCAGAGTCACTTCACCAGCTGCAGGCAGAAAGAGATCAGTATGTGGAGAAACTGAGGGAGGAGGGGAGTGTTTGGCAGCAGCGGGTGCAGCAGCTCTCTGAGCAGGTAACCCCGGGAGCAGCATCCCAGCTCTGGACAAACACAGGCAGCAGGAAATGCCCCATGAACATTGTTGTAATTTTCATTTGTGTGGCCTTGCAGGTCCACACAATGGCAGAGGAGAAGGAGAAACACATGGTCAGAATTCAGGAGCTGGAAGATAATGTTACGGAGCTGTTGAGCACATCAGGTAGGGCTTCCAAAGTGGGGCTTCCCACTGCAGAGTGGAGCTGGATAACTCTGTCCTGCTGTGCAGATGCTTCTGCACAGGAGGTGCAAGTAGGTCTGAGGCTGGGAAGGCAGATGAAGACCAGGTGAAGGTGACCCCAAGAACCCTTTTCTCCTGGGAAGCAAGTGAACTCCTGCAATGAATGGACTCTCTTGGTTATGTCTGTAGTATTGGCCTGGCTGTACTGTCAGCCTGTCTGGCCAGGAGTTTGGGCAGGCAGGATGCTTCTGCTAGGGCTGTGAGGAGTCAGCAGCAGACAGCAGGATGCTGTACTTGGGTTTGGGGTAGGTTTGCTCTTTGTTCCTCTCAGTGCTATGCACTGGGGATTGGATTCTGCAGCTGGTGATCCCTTCTGGGTCACAGAGCCCAATGGGCTGGGGTGTGCTTTGTGTATCTGGCAGGGATGTGTCTCACCCAGCCATTTTCCCTGTGACTGAGCCCCTTCTGATTACATTTCCTTAGCAGTGAAGCCCATGGATATCGAGCCTCCCTCACTGCCAGGGCCCACAGCAGCTGAGCTCAGCCTGCAGGAGGAGATCCAGCGGCTGCAGCAGGAGAAGGAGGAGCTGCACGGGCACTACCAGGCCCAGGTCCGTGACAACGAGCAGCTGAGCCACCTCAACCGGGAGCAGGAGGAGCGGCTGCTGGAGCTGGAGAGGACCGTGCAGCGCTACAGTGAGGAGGCTGTGGACAGGCAGCAGATCCTGGAGGACATGCAGAGTGACAAGGCCACCATCAGTAGGGCACTGAGCCAGAACCGGGATCTGAAGGAGCAGCTGGCTGAGCTGCAGAATGGGTTTGTCAAACTGGTAGGTCTCTTCTGTGCATCTTTTCCCACTGCTTTCCTCACTGCTGCAATCCCTTTGTAGCACAGATGTGAAGAACTGGCAGCAGCATTATGCATCTCTTATCCTCTGAAACTGTGGCTGCTCCATCCTTTGATAGTAGTGCCATACCAGGAGGTTCCCTCCTGTTCTTTACTCCCTCAGGTGCTCTAGCAGATGAACCAGTATCTTTGTCCAGAACTGTTTCCTTTTCCTTCTCATTCCCTGGCAGTTAGGCTATTTCTGTCCCTGGCTATTCCTCCTGCCCTTTTACATGAAGATACCTGTTTCCTGTTCTCTTGTATTTGCCCATGAGGAAGTTCTCAACAGTATTCTCTCCTGCTGCTGTCATTCTTACCCATCCTGGAGCTGAATCCTTACTCTTGCTTTGCTTCTCTCAATGTAACACTTTCCCCCCTGGGGTCCTAGCAGACTGACACATGGTCTAGCTGTTGATTATTTTTTCTTTAGTCCTTTCTGAACTCCTTGTTTTTGAATGTCTGTGGCTCTCTTTGGGATATTCATATCTCCCATCTGCTTTGGAGCTGACAGGCTGCATGATGTGCCAGGCCTCTTCTTGGCACTGTCCCAGCACTGATTCCCCTGGCTTTTTCCTTGCCCTTCTCCCATGTTCTGAACCTTTCTGTAAATCATTTACTGTCCTAAACATTCAATTTATGGCCCTCAGTTACAGTCCAGAAAAGCACAAGGGATGGCACCCTGTTGTACTGGGAGCTAACGTGGATTATTGAGAGCCTGTTTCATGGTGGCTGGAGCAGTTTCCTTACACAGTGGTGTTTGTCTTGCAGACAAATGAAAACATGGAGGTTACAAGTGCCCTACAGTCAGAGCAACATGTAAAGAAAGAACTGGCCAAGAAGCTTGGGCAGCTGCAGGAGAACCTGGCGGAGCTCAAAGAGACGGTGAGCACCAGCAGTGGCACGGATTGTGCAAATTGCTGGCAACTTCCCAGACACTGATGGAAGGATGGAAATGGGTATTGTGAAGATCCAGCTGGGAGCCTTCCCCTATCATCTGCTGCCTGATGTGGGGGACCAGCATGTGGGGGCAGATGGTGGCTGTCTGCCTGGTTGGTGGCTTTGGGGCTATGTTGACAGTTTGGATCATGTCACACGGATCAGCTTTTCAGGCAGAAGGGGTTTGATGTGGTGGTTTGATCTCGTTCTCAGCTGGAGCTGAAGACACAGGAGGCCCGTGGCCTGCAGGAGCAGCGGGACCAGTGCTACAGCCACCTGCAGCAGTACACCCTGGCCTTCCAGCAGCTTGCTGCTGAGAAGGATGAACTGCACAAGCAATTCCTGCTTCAGACACAGCTCATGGATCGCCTGCAGCACGAGGAGGTCCAGGGCAAGGTGACAGTGGAAATGCACCTGAAAGAGCTGCAGCAGACGAAGGTAACAGTAAAAAGGGACATGTGGAAAGATGGGAGGGAATCAATAAGTGAGAGATTTGGCCAGTCCCTTCCACCGTGGGCTGTTCTGTGATGCTGTGGTTACACCCTGTGCCCTACAGACGAGTGGTACCTGTCTGGAGCTAAAGTACTGTTTGTGTGTGTGGTGCTACTGTCTGAAGATGGAGTGACTGTTTGCAGTCTGGCTTGTGCAGGTTTTTGTGATCCTCTGCTTCTCTCTTGCAGGAAAGTCTAGAAGCTGTAGCCAAGGAAAACAAAGAGCTGCAGGCCCAGATCAGTCAGCTGGCAGCAGAAATGGATGGCAGGATTTTGCACCAACTGGAGGGTGAGTGGCTGCATCAGGGAGGAGGCAGAGCTGGGTTCTCTGCAGTATTGCCTCCTTGTTCACCTTCCTTCTTTTACAGAAGGTGATGAAACAATGAGTGAAGAAATCCAAAAACCTACCCTTGTGATCCCAGAGAAGTTTGAAAGCCATGAAGAAATGGTGAGTCTTAATGAGTAGGAAAGCCTTTGGTTTTAGTTCTAAATAAGTATCTAAAAAAGGAAACCAGTTAAATTGCAGAGAAGTTTATCAGCTGTTATCCTGCCTGCTGAGTGCAGTCATGAGGGAAATGCAACAGTTCCTCGTGCACAGCAAAGCCAAGACTTCTGCACCATCCTTACAAAACAGGCTGGAAGTCTGGCAGTGGTTTCCTTATGATGACAACTCAGCTGGCAGAGCAGCTCTTTAATGGGGCTTTGATGATGATGTTCACTTTAGTTTGGAAGGCAACTTGGAAATGGTGTCAGATGTCTACAAGATTTATCTGCAAGTACAGTCATAATACTGCAGTCAAACAGCTCTCAAGGGACCCAGCTTTTAACCTGCACTAATTGGGAATGAGAAGAGGCAGTAGCTGCTATCTGGCTTAGTTCCAGGGCAGTCACACAGTTCTTTGGTTTCACACCCATAAATAAAATGGGGTAAACTCTTACTCTGTCCTGAGATGCACCACAGATCCTGCTGAACACAGGGCAAGCACTAATACCCACATTCTGAAATTGTTCTTAGGTCACTTTCGTGACCTCTGCCATGTCCCAAGTGGAGCAGGAGCGAGAAGATCTGAGGAAGCAGCTGACTGCTCAGAAGCAGCAGTGCAGAACCCTCCTGCACCAAATCACAGCTCTTAGGCAGGAGCAGCAACATCATGTCACACTGGATGGAGGTAAAATCTCTGCAGTTTGGGGGAAGTGTGACCATGAGGTGCTGGGCCAGTTGGCCAAGGCTGCTCTGAGACAGACCTTTGGGTCTGTGAGTGCATCCTGCCCCAGGAGAAACTGTAAATTGCACACATCCCTTCCAGGCTCCCTTATGGATACTGTTCCAGTGGAGGTTCACGAGGCTTTGAAAACTGCAATGGACAAGCTACAGGTAAGCAAAAGCATCTCATGTTGTTTCAGCCCTACTGCACTGCTCAGCCAGACCAGGATCAGTGTCAGACAAACAACACAAGCAGATTGTAGGGGAATGAGCAGCAGATGTTCCATAAAAAGATGCTCCCTCCTAAAAAGCTTGCTCACTGCTTGGTTGTAAAGGAGCAGCATTTGTTCCCCAGGCTCAGACCCGAGTTCTGGGGGTGTTTTCTTTAGCACAGGGTGCTGTCTGTACGTGAGCAGCCCGGGTGACTGACCCACTTTGTGTGTGCAGTTGCGTTTCACGGAGCTGATGCGTGAGAAGGCTGATCTGAAGGAGCGTCTGGAGGAGCTGGAGCACCGCTGCATCCAGCTGTCTGGAGAGACTGACACCATTGGTATGTTCAGGCAGCACCAGCACAGCCTAGAGCTTGCTCAGTGCCTTATATACAGAAGGTCCCCAAACAGATTTTGGAGCTGGCGCCCTCCAACTGCCAAGCCCTCCATATCTCCTACTGCTGCCTAACTGGGCTAGGTCTCCAGTCCAGGGCTGGATTTCCTGGGTCCTCATGCCTCGTACTCACTCTAAGGCTTGTATCCCAATCTCACTGACACTCCTGAGGCTTCTCTTGTGTTCCAGGGGAGTACATTGCACTGTACCAGAGTCAAAGGGCTATTCTCAAACAGCGGCACCAGGAGAAGGAGGAGTATATCAGCAGGCTGGCTCAGGATAAGGAAGAGATGAAGGCAAGGACTCTTCTGTGGTACTACTCCAAGCAGGGTGGGCCTGGGGAGTGCAAACCTCCGTGTGTTGATTTGCTAATTCCGTGACAGAAGTAAGACTGCAAACCAGTGGTGTGCCTGTGTCTGTGTTTCATGGGCTTTCCTTTCCTTTGGTACAGATGAAACTACTGGAACTGCAGGACTTAGTGATGCGCCTGGTCAGGGAAAGAAATGAATGGTACAGCAAGTATGTAGCAGCTGCTCAGAACCCAGAGTTGCTGGCAAGCCAGACTGAAGGTGTGCTCCCAGCAGAGAGGCGCATTGAGCTGAATGCCACCGACGGAGCAGGTAAGCTGCAGCCAGGACAGGCTCTGTGCAGGGGGAGCAGCCCCTGCTCTCAGCCTTGTCTGTGGATGGGAGGAGTTACCTGCCTGCCTTGTCTGTGCTCCTTGCAGGGTTACGAGAGGTGAATCTGTCAGATGAAGCAGAACAAGAGGCTGCTGTTCATCAATCCAGTTTCCCCCCTGCTGACAGTAAAGCTGCTCAGCCAAACCAGGAGGACCCCACAGCAAAGCAAATAATGCAGCTGCTCAGAGAAATCCAGAACCCTCAGGAGAGGCTGGGCTCTCTGCTGGAAAACCCATGCATTCCCTTCTTCTACCGTGCTGATGAGAATGATGAGGTCAAGATCATGGTAGTTTAAGTGGTGCTATATCTTACTGACAGAGTTCTATGGGCCTGAAAGGACTTGACAGACTTGTACATGCCCATACCTCTGCTCAGTGTCCTGGGGGAAAACAGGTTCCTAAAGACATCAGTAAAGAGAGATTGTATCAGATGAGACTCAAGCATCAGACCTCATCTTCTTTCTCTTTTCTCTGTTACTTGGTGTGCTTGGAGTACAGGCAGACTCTTAACTCATCCTGGGAGGCAGCTGGTGCTGCCACATCACCTAGGCCAGGCCCAGACTGAGGGCAAAGGGAGTCTGTGACTTTTGGCAAAATGACTTAAGCCCTTGACCCAGAGTCTGCTGCCACAGGAGCTTCACACGGTTCTGATCCATCACTCATGCCTGTCTTCAGCCCAGTTCCTTCCAGAGCTCCCAAAGTAACTAACTGTTCTGGTAATGGACTCTTTGGACTCTCAACAGGTTGGGTTTGTTTTCATACTACGTATCCTGAACTCCCCCTTCCTGCTGCAGCCCTGCCTCTTGCACCTGTATTTCAGAACAGGCCCCCAGCAAGCAGCTCCTGGGCAGCACAGCCCTGTCTGTTCTCATTGCCAGGGGAAGGGACTGATGGGAGCCTTGAGGGGTCTTTTGGTTACTTGATAAAGCTTTATGTGATTCTTGGGAGTGGGGTGGAAATGTAACTGCACTTTGAAGGATGATGTGTTTCACTTGTATGTGTCTGAAGGTTTTATTTATTTTAAGAAATGGGAGAAATAAGTAAAAGGAAACCACTTAATAAACATGCTTCATTTTGAATTTCTGGACTTCAGGGGTTCTAGTTCTCCTCCCTAAATTTTCCTCTTCTCCCACTTTGGTAAGGATTGCAGGCAATGAATGGAAACCAAGATCCCACGGCCCATGTTTAAGGTCCTGGGACACACAGCAGCAAGTGTGGTTGTACCTGGCCCTGCCTTGAAGCCATAGCCCTGATTCTAAGGAGAAAACAGGATGTGGAAGGAGGCAAGTGCTCCCTGAAACAACAGCAAAATAAATCTGGGTGTGGAAGTTTATGCCATGTGAACTGGATGTGGGTATCCTGCAACTGAATCTGCCTTCAGGCAAAAACTGTCTGTTCTCAGGATGGGTGATGTCAACAGTAGAGTTTTGAGGGAAACCATAGGGGAGGTTAAAGGGATGGGATCATTGGAGCTGTGTGATCAGAGGAGTTTGGGCTGCTGCCTGAAGCAGCATCAGCTGCCACCCTGCTACCAGCCGAGATACAAGATGCAAGCACAGGAAGGCAGATTTGTGTCTGTTCAACAGGAGAGATGGTTCATTTCTTCATGTCCAAGTTGGTGGAACTTTACAGCAGCAGAGCAGAGAGCTTTTCTTCTACTGCCAAAGGCAGATGATGTGTGGGTTGTTTTTTTAAATGGTTCATATCTTGAGATTTCCAAATACAAATGAAAAAATGACACACAGCACAATTAGTACTTTCCTGTGAGCCCCCCCGGGAAGGCTGGTTTTTTAACTCCTTTCATTTAAATGGCACAAGTGTCAATGTTTCAGTCTCTCACCCAGCACAAGTGATTGGGCTCCCCAGAGCATGGGCTATGTACATTCTGTATCTGTAAAATGGTGTATATTCCTTGAAGAGAGACTAAGCCTGTTCAATGTTTACAGCTGCTCAGGCTATTCATAAATCTGTATCATAACTAATAGGGGAAGGGCTGAGACTTAAGAGAGAGTATTATTGTAAAAAGAAGAAATAATTATTGGGTGTTCACCCAAACTGTGAAGGAAACAAAATCAGTGAAGAAAGTCTGTGGTCTGTTGCAGAAGTGACTTAACCCTGTTACAAATTTGCTTTCTGAATAAACTTATTCAGAGGGGCACTGACTAGAGGTATTTCTTCTGCACAGACCACCTTGAAATTTGGCCAGAAAAAGAGAAGAATGAATTCTTTATTGAAAGCACCTGCCCTGACAGTGATGCCATTTTCACTGAGCTTTCAGGAATGTTTTCTGTGCAGACTGCTGCTGAGCCTGAGAGGTGGCTCTTAGTTAGCATTTCATATCCACACCTCAGCTTCAGATTCATTTTTTATCCTGATCCCTTTCAGGACTGATTCTCAGACCTCACCTTTACTCAGTGTGCACTTGCTGTGCTCCACAAGCACTACAGGCAAAAATCCCTTTTAAGAAGCACTTTGTGTGCAAACTCCCACCTTCTGTACAACCCATCTCTGAAGCACCTCCACACCATCCCTTCTGCACAGGGATTTACCTTTCTGCACCTGACAAGCTGTTCCACTCTACTGCAGCTCCTGGCACTCAGTGCTGATGCAGATCTGCTCCACCTTCCCTATAAGTGACAGCCCCTGATTGCAGGTACAGCTTGTTAACTCTATGGAATGAAAAGATCAGGTTATAATCAAACAGCTTGAAAACCACCCAGAGAAAAAGCAAGAGAAAGAGAGATGGTTTTATTCTAGTCATAGAGACCTTCATTATACAGAAATGAGAGTTTATTTCATCCAATAAACAAGAGTGACAGGTAGATCACAAACTGCATCACAGCTACTACCAGCACTGAGACAGTTCACCCACAAGTCTGGGGTAATACAATAACCCAACTGCACACAGCAGAGAATTTAACAATCAGCTCAAAAACTCAACATTGGGATTTGGTTAATTTTTTGGATGTGTGTGTGTGTGTATATATATATGTATATAGATATTCTTTTCCTACTTAAGTATTTCCTAAAATTCACATGGAAGCACAAATGGCTTTTAACACCTGGACATATATAGATTTTTCATCTTATATATATATTTATAGATATTTATAACAGTAAAGATATGTTTCTCATTACTACAATATACTTGTTTAACTCCTTTAAGCAGCTGGGAAGAAGAAAAAAAACCAAAAAACCCCAAACAAAAAAAAAAAACAACCCCAAAAACAGTTTCACTACAATCACATCTGATATGTGTGTGTCACAAATTACAAACAAAACAAGCCATGTGTAAGATTCGAGTCAGACCATTCCAGGACAGAACAGCTAAGAGGCAGGCAAAGAGTCTCAGAGCAGGCCTACATGTCAAATGGTGGTTTTGGGCTCTCCGGGCGGGCGGGACTGGCCTTACCCGGCCGGCTGGAGGTTAAAGACAAGAAAAACAAAGAAAAAGGGAAAGGGAAGGAGAAGGGGGAGAAGTAGTAAAACAATAGTTAAAATACAGAAAGGAACTGGCATCAGAACAGTAGAGGATCCACAAGAGAAATTAAGAGTAATAGCACTGAAATGAGAGAACTGCAGCAGGAATCAGGCCTGGAGGACAGCCTGCAACACAGGTTCATTTAGCTCTGGTAGAGACATGACATCTGAGATGTACAGGGTTGATAAATTTTTTAATACTCAAGTAGGGTTTTTTTGTTGTTTTTTTTTTCTTTTTTTTTTTTTTAATACATGTAGCATGAAAATAAAAACCAAACCTTAAGATGAGTTGTGATCAACAACAGTTACAAGTTTCCCCAAACACGTACCATCCACATGCAAGAAAAGGCTACGGAAGAAGTCACCACAGTACCCCAAAAACACTGAGAGATGTGCTTAGTTCAAAGCAGAAATATTTTCAACAAAACACCACACAGCAAACTCCCTGAAACATTTGGCTGTCCATTTGCAAGGGGGGAGCAGCATGTCTATTCCCCTCGCCCTGCTGGGTTCAGGAAAGTCAGCCAAAAATGGTGATGCAAGACAACTGCTGGCAGGAGCCAGTGTGTCCCCAGTAGGAATGGCCTGGCTCCAGGAGCCAAGTGTGAGCAGGTCCATGAGCTCCCTGCACGCTGAGGTGTGCGCTATCTCAGACTTCACTCTGGCAGGACTGGGCTGATCCTTTGATTCCCCCCTTTACTGATCTCCCTGCCTCACTTTGATATGAAATTGATTGCACTGTTCCCAACATGAAATTTTTGCACCTTAGAAGTCAAGCTAATACACAGGACATTTAATCTGTTCCTAACAGGTGTCATGTGTTTTGACAGCATATTTTTGCTAAGCCACGCTTTTGTCTTAAACTACAAGGAAAGAAAACAGCTACAGCTCAGTCCTGGGTGCTACAGCTAACCGGTGCAGGCAGGACACTTATCCAGGCTAGACTAGGCAGATGGAATTACTGGACGGACAGCCACCACTTGGACCTAAGGCTGTCCCTGTGGCTGATCTCTCCAAGGAGCCTGTGTACTTCAGGGATCCATGCCACTGAATGAAGGCTACTCTATGCTCACAAAGCAGTACAGGACGCACGAGCGAAGACGAAGAGCTCAATCACTAGGCTAGAGTTTTACGACACACCGGGAGGGGTGGTGGGAGGCAGGGATGTGGGATGGATGAGAGGAGTGACTGTGGCTGTGGAAGGGAGGGTGGAATGGGGAAGCCACCAGCACGGCACTCGTCGCCAGCTGTCTACAGCCTCAAGTTATAAATCTAAGAGGGACGGTTCAGCCGGTCGGATTATGGTAGGTCGAGTAGGTGAGGCGGGGCCCCTTCTGCTGTGAAAAAGCAGGAAACAAAAACAAGAGAACACACACTGTGGTTAGCACAGCAATTGCAGTCACAACCACACATGCTTCTCCACTTCGCCTGAGCCAGCAAAAGAATCCAACCTGAGGCACAAACCCCCAGAGTGCAGCTCCACAAAGGAGACTCACAAGCTTCTACTTGGCTTCGCACTGGCCTTTCTGCACAGCACAGATCACCAGTAGAGAATTCCCCTGGACTGCCAGTTTTGCTTCCCTCTGAAATTTGTAAGTGCAGAGATTTACTGCCAGTAAGTGCCCTGGCTCTGGGATGAGTGGAGAAGCATGGACAACAGTGAGCTCCTGTATCAAGCACATGACAGTCACACAGCATGGATGGGGTCCTCTGAGATGCGCTGCTGCCAGAGGCTCTGGGCTGGTTTGGAGGAGCACCTTCTTCCCCTGCCCTCCAAGCTACTGCAAGCCTGACATTCCCTATTCTGACACAAGACTGATCTTGGATGTCAGGGACAAGCTTACAGCTTTCACTTTTCCAGTTCCGTTACAGAGCAAATGCAGCTTCTGCTTCAATAACAGGAACCTTGGCTACTCCTACTCCATTCTGTTCCAACCCTTTTGCTGATGCTTTAGCTACATAAACTTAAGTGTTTGCCCTCTGCATGGATTAAGTGTTCTAGAATCTCCTTCCTGTAAGGGACTGAGGGAAAAAAAAGCCACAACAAAAACAAACAAGACAACACCCCTGACACGGCTCTCAGCTCGTTACCTGAAATATCACTTCAATCTCAGACTACAGGCTGTAAGAAGGCTATAAATAAAAATGTGTTCTGTAAGACTGAGTCCAATCTGTGTTTTTCCTTTAAAGCATGCTCCCTGCAGTGTCTGTGACCTCAACTTCATTTTGCTGATGTTTCATTAGGATAAATAAATTGTTCAGTACCAAGCCAGAGTAGTTTTAAGGTCCAAACTGCCTGAAATGCAAAGAGCAAAGCCAACAGCATGTAGACCAAACGGAGGGGAAGCCCTTGCACTGATCATACAGGACCAGGTGTCACAGAATTAATGCCTCAATAATTCCACACTGACAAGATTTAGATTACAGAGAATCAACTCACTACTAGAAATGAAGGCCCTCTTCTGACACAGGGGCTGAGGGGAGGAAGGGAAGAGTGGCAGAGGAGGGTACTTGTACCAGTGGTCTATAATCACACTGGCACTAGAGGAGTTACACTCCTATAAATTGGGGCAAGTTCCCTCATTTAGCAAATAAACCAGAGCAACTCTCCAGTCCTGTTTATTAAACCTCAGCAGGACTTACTGCTCCAGATCAATTAAGCCTCAGAGCTTCATGACATGGGGGATCTGTGCAATATTTCTAAGGGTGCTCAAGGTGTAAATGCAGCCACGCCAACTTTGGTGGTCTCTACTGTCAGTGGAACAGCAACAGCACCTGAATTAAAACCTTACAGAACTTCAGCTCAACAATTAGTGGGATGCTGTTGCATCATCACATGTTAGAAGGCACTGTTTTGGGAAGTTTGAAGGATTGTTTGCATTTCAGGAGTTTGAACAGGTTGTGCTGAAAGCCTCTGAGGGTTCACATGAAAAATATGCTTGAAGCCACCAGAATATGGAAAGTGTTCTGGCAGGAGTGGCCACTTGACCCTAGCAGGATAAACAGCGTTGAAAGGAGCATAAGTAGTTCACAGGTGGATGGGCTGCTTTTTTGTAATGTACTGGGATTGATTTTTGCAGACTTATTTCTCCCAGCAATCAAAGCATTTTAGGGCATGGGGCTGTCACTTTTTAAACTTCTAGGCCGTTTCTGTTGAGGTTTCCTGGAGATGCTTGCAGAATCTGCCTGGTAAGGTTAGAAAAGGCTGAAAACTTTCCCAGCACTAAAAAGGACAGAGAAGGCTCTCAGGCAACATTTACCCCCAAAATGCTGCTTCAGTCTGACGACATTGCTAGTCAGGCCTTTTTATATCACTGAAAAGTCACTTTTCTCACTCAGGACAAGTAACAAAGATTTGCTCACAGGGAAGCCTGTGGCTGTCTCCAGTACATGAGAAGGAAGACCTGAGCCCTGGCAGGAGCCCAAGGAGATGAGTTACAGTGACTGTCACATCCTTTGAAGTCAGTCTCTCAGGCCATACACAGGGAGAACACTGAGCTAATCCTATCTAAGAACCACTGGGCTAAAAGGGAGTTCTATTGATAATAACAGAGGTGGGAAAATATTCTGGTTATTCCCTTGGACTGCAAAAGGTTTTGGGTGTGATTTTTTGGATCATTTGGGGTTTTATTTTTGTTTTTAATTTTTATTTCCTTGGTGCTCTTTATGCCAGGTTACAAACAGAATGCCCCATAACAGCGAGTCCCAGAATGAGGTACAGACAACAGCAAGGCTCCTTCCCAAGGTTGTTCACCCAGGATGCATATTTCCAGGGCTGTCAGGGATGTCTGCAGTACACAGAATATTGGAGGAAACTGCTGATTGCTCCAACACCTCTGCAGTGTGTCATCAGTGAGGAGGGTTGATGATGACGTCCTCCAAGATGTCAATCACGAGCAATCACTGCAATGTGGCAGCTCTAACTGCAGTTCTGTGCAGCAGTAACAGACACCATCTACTGCAGGATGGGGGCTGGCTGAGACCCCCCTGCCCCAGAACAGGGGCTTGAACTTCTGTTATTCCTAGTAAAGTAGGATTTCAGCTTGTGCTCCTCGCCCCCAGACCTCCCTGCCACAACCAGCAGCAAGGGAGTCTGCAGGAGCTGCTGCTGCTCCACTCCTCTGTCGTGAAACAACATCCACAGAGAAAGGGAGAAGGGGCCCAAAAAATCCACACCTGCCCTGCTTTGCCCTCTGTACCTCTTTGTCAATAAGGGCTGGAGGTTCCCTAGGAAAGGACTCAGGAGAATTTGCTAATGTCCCTCTTAGACACCCCCACTGACATTAAGAGGGTGAGCAATACACAACACAAACCCACACCCTGCTACATCACTGAACCACTACAATGCTGCAAAATGCAGAGAGAGGACAGGGAAATGGGCAGGAGCTCAGGGCAGAGTGTTTGAGGGACACAGATCACTACACCCTTCCTCTTGCAGAGGCAGGAGGCAGAGGAGAGAAGGCAGTTTGAATGGAAGCAGGAGAGTAACCTAGAAGGTAAAGGGTCAAGGGGAGAACAAACAAAGGGAGTTCACATCTATCTGATGATGGGACACAAGGATAAAAGGGAACATTCAATGTCAGAGTTACCCTGCACTCAGTCATGGAAGTCCTGATATTAATGACCCAAACTCCTCTTGACTTCCATGAGGATTAGGGATACAGTGAGGATGGGAGCACTTCTCCAGCCAGACACTAGAATATAAGAAGAGGAGTCTGAACTATCAGCTCCTCAAGTCTCTGTCTTGGTTCCTAACAGAGCTGACAGACCAAATCAAAGCAGAGTTTATTCAGCTGATCTTACAGTTAGTGTGGATATAAGCCAAATGAAAGACACAGAGTTTAGACCTTGTTGCCAGAGCTCATTCCCCCATCCCACCTTCTCTATTTAGAAGCAGAGAAAGGGTCCTCCAGACCTTAAATCAGGTACTGAGGCTTTCCCAGCTCCAGCAGCTCAAGCAGCTGCTCTGTCTCTGATCAGCCAGTTTTTCTGTTCAAGACTCCTCCCTTTATGAGATCCTGGCAGAGGTGGTTCATCAGACAAGGGACTCTGTTACTAACACAAGAACTGGGCAGCAGAGGAGAGCTGCAGAGCAGTGCTGGAGGATGGGGACACAGTGACTCATGCATTGCAGCGAGAGTGCAAAACCTACCGTGGCTGCCAGTCCTCAGGGGTCACTGATAGTGATTCTGAAAGACAACATGAAATCAACATGGCAGTTCAGACAGTTCAAGGCAGAGGCCACACAGACTGTCAGGAAGGTGGAACAGATACACAGGTGCTTGCACAGACACAGTCACACATCCCCCTCCAAGCACAGCATGAGTAGGGGGACTGCAAACACACGGAAAACACTCATAGCCTCATCTTTGCACACATCCAGACCCTGTTGTGCACAGGGGTGCATCAAAACCCATCCATCTGTTCACACACCTACTGGATATTGCTCACTCACCCGAGTTCTTCACACATCCAGGCTGACGTTCACACCAGTGTCATACCCAGGTTTCAGCACCCATCAGCTGGGCACAGGTAGCTGGGCTTGTCTCCCACTGAAGATTCCTATCTTCTGACCATATTAAATGTTTAAGAAAGTGTTCAGGAAAGAGAGAGATAACAGGCAGTCCTGAGCAGTACCCAAAAATGGCACAAAGCAGGTAGAGCCTTTTCTGAAGGTTATTGATTATGAAATCAGCTAGTCCAACCTTCTGAATAATTCAGGTCATACAGCTGTGTGATCTTATCATAGAATGGTTTGGCTTGGAAGGGACCTTAAAGATCACCTACTTCCAGCTCCCAGCCATGGGAATGGACATTGGCCACTAAACTAAGGAGATAATTTGTCCCTTGAAACTGTGTGTCCAAGAACCCTTTGGGAATTCCATGGATATGTCCCCATTGTACTGACCAGCACGGCAGCCAGTGAGAACCATCCCTGCCAGGAGGGACCTCAGACCCACGCCCTTGTGATACCAAAGAATGGAGAACCTATTAATGCCTTCAACACATTTTTTCCAATGGTTGAGTCATTTGCATTGAAACTTCCTTAATTCTCCTTCAAGCTCTTCTACCTACAGTTTCTATCAAACTATTTTAAACTAAAGAGCCTAAATTCCTGGGGGAATACCTTCACAGATTTCTTTCCCAGGTCAAATCCTAAATGCAGTCCATTGCACATTGATAGGATCTTGGATGGTTTGTAACTTTCAGCTCCCAAAATTATGGATTTGTCTATATGGACTTCCACAGTAAACTGAATAAATGCTAAGCACAGAAGCAGGATGGCAAGTCTTGTTTTAAGTGTCCTTAGTTATATGCAGGGAGATCTTTCTGTGCAAAAAAATGTACCATGTGGTGATTACATGTGAAACTTATGTTTATGAAAAAGAAGTAGCATGACACTTGTGTAAGTTCATCATTCATAAAATCAGATGCTCAAAACAGAGGCACAAAACTACCAAACATCTACACAGACATCAATGAGCACACAAAATACACCCAGCCACCACCACACATTTGAGTTCACTCCACACCAACAGTTCCTCCATCAAAGCCCAGTCGTGCTGAACACGAGAGCTTTGCTCCTCTCTCTCACACACTGCACAGCCCAGTTAGCAAGGGAAAGATGGGAATTAAAAAAGCAACAATGGAGATGGCATTCGTTCACCCATGGCAGAAGGACCCGAGTCCAAGTGCTAGCAGGGAACATTCTTATTCTATATACAGGAGAGGAAGAGAAAGAGTCCCTTGTCATTGGAAATTCTCCATTCATCAGTGAACTCAAATGACAAGCTGGTATCAGGATCCGGAGGAGTCTATGAACAACTGGAAGAATCAGAGAGGGGGATCAGAGAATGAGCATCACACTTCACAGCTTCTGGAATTACATTCTCAACTCCAGATCAGGGCAGTCAGTAGCATGCAATCCAACCTACCATCTCTCCTAAACCAAGGGGTTGCTCAGTCAAGCATGAAACTCTTTCCTCCTCTGCTCCAGTGTGGTTTTCCCTACCTTTCCCTAAATCCTTCTACTCATGCAAAAGGCAGAAAAGCCATTAAGATAGGCTATAACAGATTTCTTCAAAAATAGGCCAATTCATTTCAGCCCATTTTGGGGAGCCCTGTCACGATGGCCAGGTATATAGAATATTTTTCATGAGTGAAGAAATGAAACTGAGTGAAAGGAGGAAGATGGAGACAGAAAGAAGCGTAAGTATATTGAAAGCAAAACCACAAAGTGACAGTATATGGAAAGGCAGGGTCACAAGAAGCAGGAGCCAAAATACACAATAGAAGCATGCTGACATCCATAGGTGCCTCCACAGTCTCTGGGGCAACACTGAGGTATGTGAGGACAAGTTACTGTGGAGCTGCATCAAGGTGCATAGGAAGGACTGGGGCAAAGGCACCAAGAAAGTAAAACCATTTTGCATACACCAGAATCAGAAACTGGTCTATAAAGCTGTCTGGACTCATCCACCTCTGGGCTGGCTGCAGCCTGGCAGAGAACACTTCCCTCCAAACAAGCAGCCAAATACGAGCTGGGCACTATCGCAGGAGGAATACTGAAACAACCCTGCCATACACCATGCCCAGCCATTGACAGGCTTGGTGATTCCACAGAAAACGGCAAAGTTTCAGACCTGTGCCACCAGCACACACTGGAGAGGTGTTTTCCACAGGGGAAGTGCTCCCTCTGGCATGTCACTGGGGAGTTTCTGGTTATGTTCGTTCTTCACAATGCAATTACTTGCTCTTCCTCAAGAGAAACTAAGTATCCAACATAAAAGCATTCCTGGTTCCAGACTGCTTCCCATGTCCTGTTCAGGAACATACTCAGCTGCACAGGTAATAATAAGGATAATCCCTTATTACTATGTTGAAGTGTGTATGAAGTGACTGAACAGGAAAGGAAATGAGTTTCCTAATGGGAAAGCAAAGCTGTGTGATTTGAACCCTCTAGACTGGAAAATGCTAAAGTTGATTACACAAGCAACAAAATGCCTAAGAATTAATTTCCCTGCCAGTGATCCTGCAATACTCTCCTAGCCAAAAAGCAACCGAACAGCTTTGAAGGCCTTCCAACTCACCTTGAAGAACTCTGGGCCAAGAGAAAAGCAGCAGCTTCAGACTTTGGGGAGCCCTACACAGACAGGAATCTCACCCCAGACCTCTGATTTATCTGGTGACTACAGGCATTGGTACAACTGCTGTAAACCTTGTGTACAAGGTTTTCTCACACACTCTTTACAGAAGTTTGTAGAGAGAAACAGCTGCCCCTCTGTTTCTGAGAGCTGCCTTGGCATTGCCTCATCCATACAATGAAATCTCAGAGGACAACGATACTCCTGCCTCTGGACCCAATTCAAATATCCAAAGGCTGTACCCACACCATGCACTCCATTCTCCTCCTATGGCCCAGGCAGGCCAAGCACTGCCAAGACTCCAACCCAAAACCAGAACATACTCCACCTGCATGGAGCAGTGAGTCAGGACTTACCTGGGAACACCAGGAGGAGCACGATTAGGCCGAGAAGGAACCTGAGGTGGGGGCCCAAAGGGATCAGGAGAGGCACCTGGCCTGGAGGGCACAGGGGGGGCACCACCCAGCGTGGACCCACCAGCAGGAGGTGGCCCAGGAGCCGGTCCGCGAGATCCAGGTCTGGCGGGGGGCACTGCAGGAGCTCTCCTCTGTGGCGTGGGGCTGGATGTGGGGGACCTGCCAAACAAACAAAGGCATTCAACTGCAGCAACAGCTCTGGGATCCCTCTGCCACCAAAGGCTGCCTTCAGTGTTTCTCTCTTTAGCTTCACATCACTTTACACACCACCCTTTGGCTTTAGGGGCCACACCAGGCCCCAGGTTTCCCTCAAAGCTACCGTCAGTGCCCATCCGACCCAAGGGTTTAGAAAGTCTCAACATCTGTACAAAGATGTTCTAGGAGCCTGCCAGCAGAAATACCCAAGACTCTTCATCCACAGGAGGAAGAGGAGGACTCCCTGTCTCAGTGGGAGGCCCCAGCAAGGCACTGAAGAGGCGTCAGGCAGGTCTGCGGGGCTCTCCCCCTGAGCCTCTGGTACCTGCGTCCGGACGGTACGCTCTGCACCTGCAGCCAAGAGTCGTCCACCGGTGGGGGCATGGGGGTGCTGATGGTGCTGGTGTTGATGTCCCCGATGATGTTGAGGGCCTCTTTCAGGGCGTGGTACATGCGCAGCATTTCGTCGCGTCGCTGGGCCTGCTCCGCCGACTCCTCCATCAGCGTGTTTTGGTCACCACAGGAGTACAGATTTGCCAGCAGCTCTGAATGGATGAAGTCCTTGGTCTGTAAGTGAGCAGAGAGAGGGAATCAGTTTTCACCATCTTTCCCCAAAACACTGTTCTCTCCCTGTCTCTTCCTTCCAAGCTGCCTTCCGTTTTTCTTCATACTTTTCCTCCCTCTCTGTTTTTTCCCTTTCTGCCACTCCCACCTCCATTGACCACAGTGTGATAAGTACATTGTTTATCATGAGGTGCATGATTGTCTTCGGCATGAGGTCCCTGATGGTTTTGTTGACAATTGCCATGTAGGAGTCCACCAGGTTCCTGATCGTTTCCACTTGTCTCTCCAGCTGAGGATCCATGGAGTGCATGAAACTATCTCCTCCATTCTCCTCTGCTTCACTGGCCTGCAGAAAAAAAGGAGAAACAGATTGGTTCTTCAAATGTAACACAAAATCAGCCTTTCATGAGAGCTAAGAGTAGAAGGGAACAGGCAGGAAGCGCATGCAATAAATAAAATTTATTTAAGCTTACATTTTAAGCTGTGATTGTCAATGCACAACTCAGTTTGTACAGACTTCTCTAGCTAAGAAATGTCAGCAATAAACTCCTCTCTTTGTACAAAATTATTAAGGTGAAAGGCAACAGGATTTCTTGACCCATGTTCAGAGGTTATGGCTCTGGTGCATACTCAAAGCTGTATTATTACTTTTTAATATTTACAGCTTCCTGAAATGTTCTTCATTTGATCTGGGTTTTCCATGACCAGAGTCAGTTAAAACCACGAATAATTCACCATAAATTAAGTCTCACAGGCTCTCTGCCATGTTGCATCTTTGTCCTCATTATACAAATGAGAAAACAGATACGGAGAAGTGAAATAACTGCTCCTCTCAGACTGACCACAAATAGATGGAATAAACTAGAAAACTTTCCTATCACTTCAACTGCAGCTCCTACATCATAAGTATTATATAATTATCTTTTCTTTCACACCAAGCAGATGAATCTCTTCCTGTTTGCCTGAAGTACATTGTTTACTCTGTAAGGTAAAACCTGGACTGTGCTGTTTGACAGCAAGCAATCTCCAAGGCTTCTCCATTTGGGATCAATTTCAAAGCATTGAAGCATGAAAGAACTGCTGCCTTCCTCAATGCTTATTTTAAAAAAAACAAAACCAAAACAAACCAACCCTGTGATTTTATAATGAAAGATCTTTGTTTTACACAGCCCTAGTCTGAACAATTTGCCACGTAGGAAATGGCTTCTCTTTTGTTTTGGGGAACAAAATATATGAGAAAGGGCAAATTCTTTTGTTCATTTGAGCTTTTGCTGAGAAGATCTTATATAATGAAGGAATGCAAGGTCTCAGTGTGAAACAAAGTAAAGGAAGTGGATGTCAAACAGGACAACTTAAAAAGTGGGGGGTAAAAAAAAACCCCAAAAATAAGCTTGCACTAAAATTCAGAAGTCATACAAAAAGAAAGGAATAAAAAGAAAAAAGGAAAACTGAAACCAAGAACAGAAAGAGACAGCGGGAATCCAACAGAGGGTACAAAGAGGGAGAAGAAGCAAATGCCTCTCAGGAAATTGAGACAAAAGGAGAAAAAAATGAGAGCTATCTGGTGAGAGCCTCAGGAGGCAACACAGGCAAAGGGGGTCAGACTTACTTTGTCCTTGTCCTGGCAGGCCAGTTTGAGCATACATGGAAAAAATTAAAACAAAAAGGGACAAAAAATAAAAAATGACTTTTAGTTGGTCTCAGAATTTGGAGAAGGTCCCATAATAGCACTGACAAGCAAAAGACCAATCCCACTAAAAATACATCAATACCCCTATTACCCTAGAAGAGGAACAAGTGAACTGTTTAGCTAAACTGAAAAGTGGGATGTTCTGCAAAGGAAACCATATTGTTAGCAACAAAGGACAACTTACTTACCTGCAAGGGCCACTGCCATTCCTTACATAGGTTTTGAGACAGGGATGAGGGTTCCCATGTCAAACCTCTCCATTTACACAGCAGCAGATGGCCCACAGCCACTGTGGTTAAGAGGCCCAGTCTGGTTCAAAGCTGATCTGAAGTCATGTCACTGATAAAGCCCACTCCCTAACTCTCTTTTTAAAATCCCTTACCAGTTTGTTAGGAAACGCTTTAAGGCAAAACCAGCAATATTCAAGTGTAACAGGACAGATGAATACAAGAAATCTATTAGAAGCAACAAATACAAACAGAAAAGCAATTACCACTTTTCTAATGGGAAAACTATTTATAGCAGCTTCCTCTCACAGAGGAACAGGAAAGGCTTTGAACAGAAACAAATACCACAATTGTCTAGAAGATACTTTTAAAGCAGAAAATAATGCTGACAATAACTGCTGTGGGACAAGGGGAAGGGAGGAGATAAGAATTCTTGCTAAAGGGGCATATCAGAGTATCTACCAAGCAGAAGAAAAGTTCAAAGAACATCCCTCCCTAATTAGTTGGAGGAAGGAAAGGGAGAACAACTGCTAAGTCAGGAAGTTCCTAATAGGGCTGTACAGAGTTACCAAAAAGGAATGATCCCTTTGCTCAGTGGATACCATACCAGTTAGTAGTCATGGTAGTTAAATGTCACCCTTATATTGTGAATGTAACCTCCACAAAACAAGACAGCTACAGGGATTTATCAGGGCCGCCATTTCCTACTTTATCTTCCCTTTGAAGCTGCCAGTTACTTTATCTCAAGCTTCCCTAATGGAAGTACCAGGACATAACAAAAATTTTTTTTTTGTTATGAAAGGTTCTTATCTCTGGAAAGACACAAAACCTTCAAAGACTTATTTTCAACACAAGAAGATGGAGCTATCCTTCTCAAGACACATGCTGTGCTTCTCCTTATCCCATTATTGTAGCTGTCACTTACCCCAACACGCTCTGGGTAGACTCCTGCACGAAGGAAGGAAGCCTTCCAGCTATCCACCTCCTCCTGGGTCTCACAGGCCAGCTCCAGCTGCCGGTAGTCCTTGTAAACATTCCTGACAGGAAGACACATTTTATTACTCTCACAACTCAGAGATCTGCCCATATTTGACAAAGATATCAATGTCTAGGGAATCCTCCTGTCATTTTAAGACAGAGACACTTGGTCCCTTGCTAGGAACCTCACGATGATACTGCAAAAGGATCTTTTTTTATCAAGTTTGATTGCTCTTAAAGTTTTATGTTTCAACAAGGCCTGAAAAAGATTCCCTTTTCAATTTGGCTTGCTGCTGGACTCCTCCCTCCATCTCAGGTTCTATGGCCTTCCCATGTCACTAACCAAGAAGATTATAATATATAAATATATACCCCAGCCACAGCAAGACCAAGGTGACCACACCTAAAGGCTAAAGGGTTAAGTTGACACCACATGCCATGCACTGGCAAACAAAAGGAAACTTATACATATATCTGTAAGATCAGAGGGAATGAAGTTAAGTCCTCCCATCTCCTTCAAAAGTAGCTGTCCTGAAAGGCCACTCACATCTTTCCTGAACAGCTATCCTTACACACTCATCCCTACTCTGTTACATACCTCTGTTCAGTGTTGAAGAGAGCAAAGATGTGCTTGCTGGACATGAACCCCTTCTCCACATCTCGCAGTTTCAGGTTATCCACTGGTAACATGTACTTCTTCTCTTTCTCCTGAAAAGGGAATGAGGAACAAGTCACTCCCTGCTCCAGGGGCACCTCTGCTCTGCCAGCATGGAGCATCAGCAACAAGGCCCCACACCAACAATAAAGCATTCTCAGACCCACGTCCTCTGTTTCCTTGAGTCTGTGAGAGAAGAGGAAATCTGGAAACAAGAATTTGTTCTTCCCAACTGCTTTTGTGATGTGGCCCAACAACCGTGTCCCATTAACTCCTCTAGGACCAGACATTAGCACAGCAATGTCCAACTTCCCCAGATTGTGCTGAGCATTGTGGCCCCACTCTTCTTAGCAAAGGGGTCAACCCAGGTTCAGGAAAAGACAGGTATGCAACAGAGGAGTTGGTTTGATACAGAAGTGTCAATAAACCTTGACGTTAAATACCATGTTTAAGATCTGCTTTTATATATATATATTTATACATATATATATATATATCTTTATATGTATTTCAAATTTACCTCTGCAGAAAACCTGACTTGCTGATTTTGTTACTTTATCCTATCACTGTCCTAGTCCTACACTCTATTAATTACTGTGAACCCTTCACCTTCTCTTAACTTTTATATTTGCATTCAGAAACTAAGTCAGAAATGATAACCCCTGCTTAGTCTTGAATCTGGATCTACAGCAAATTAATAGAACTGAATTTGGTTTACGGCCCTCATTTGGAGCATCCTATTCCAGCTCGGAATTATACCCCAGCACAACAAGAGAGGGAGCCCTCACACTGGTCAGCAAAAGGCAGAACGCAGCTATCCAAGACTAAACCAAAACCAGAGCATACTCCTATGTGCAAAGCAAGCACGTGTGACTGTCTCCTTGTGAGATCCTGTGTGTTTGTAGACCTTTCTTGGCTGGACACAACACGATCAGTCTTGGGGGACAGAATGAAAAACAAAGATGGTCAGTAAGGAGAGATCCTGAAGAGCTGACCAGAAAAGAAGGGCAGGGCAAAGGAGCAGGTACAAGTGACAAAGTGACAAAGCTGCTGAGTTTGAACACCCAGACAATGGCAAGTCCAGCCTAACATGCTCTTAAGCTTCAACTAAATGGATTTGAGTTTGCTAAGGATACCAGCACCTCACAGTTCCGAGATATCCCAAAGATCAAACTGTACCAGTTCATTACAAATCATATGCAATGAAAATATCCCAAAAAACAGCACCTAGAAAACAGAAGAGATCACTTGAGTTGCTGCCAGACTCCCTCTCAAAAAGGCCAGGCCATGAAAACGGGAGAAGTCTTCCAAGCAAATTTCCCTGGACTTTCTAATACTGCTGATTAGTTTCAATTAGATGTGGGCAGGCATTTTTCTAATGGGATATCTGTCAGCCACATGCTGGTCTCAGAGATACACGGACTACTTCAGATTCCGTGAGTCACAAACAACTTGCAGCTTTCTATTACTCTGGGTTATTATTATGCTGACTTAGGCTGAACTGGTGACCTAGAAGAGATCACCATCAACTGCTGAGTCCCTGACCAAGTCAGACCATCCCCACTGCAGACTCACTTAACTGGAACTCCCTGCATTCACTCCACAGTCCCTGGGATGGTTAAAAAAAAAAATAAAATAAAAAAAAATCACATCAACCACTCTCCATGCCTCCCCCCCAAAAAACCCAGCAAGAAACAAAAACACCAAAACGAAACAAACAATAACAAAAACCAAAACCACAAACAAACCAAACAAAAAAAACCCACACCACCAAAAAAAACCCCAAAACCACCCAACAAAATCAGCTGATGTTAAAGATGTCTGAGAAAAACCTTCTGCATTAGACCCAGAAATGGTGTCATTCTTCAGGAAAAAAAAAGTCCAAAAGTAAGGGAATTCCATGGCCCTGATATGGAAACAACATGCTCTTTGCCAGAGTTTCAACTTTCACCCTTTCCAAGCATAAATGCTGCCACGTGATCAAGACAGCACTATCTCCACACGCTGATCTTGCTACAGACCACAGGGAAGACAAAATATCTGTCTGCCAGCACAACTTATCAGTCCTCGAGGTGGAAGTAGCAAGAGCAGTCAAGTGGAGGACATGGGCACAAGGCAAGAAGCCCCCACACCAGGCAAGCTGCAATGGGCCCCTGCTGCTCCCCATCTCCCCACACCTCCCCCTGCCCAGTCCCCCACTTCAGCCTTTCCAGCTTCTCAGTTTTCAACCCAGCCTGTTTTATATCAACAATCTGACTTCATTTCCTGAATGTAGAGACAGGAAAGTGTGGAACGAGCTGCCAAGGGCTGAGCCTCTCAAAACTTTGGCCGAGCGCTCTGCCCATATGTTAGCAATCTGGCAGGGTGTGCTATGGCTGAGCAGCATCCTGGCCAAGAGGGGAAAAGGGCTTCTCTCTCTCCAGCTTTCCAGACTTGGAGTCCGGAGGGAAGAGAAGGAAGAGCCAGCACACATCGAAATGGGAAAGTACTTTGTGAAATCCTATATTCAAAGTCCTCAGTCTGATCCCAAGAGGCTTATGTTGCTCATATTGCCCTTCATCAATAATAAGGAAAAAAAAAAATCAGGCAAAACTCTTCCTCAGCAGCAGAGTATGTGTTATATAAAATGTGCTCGTTGGCTGTGAGTGAATCTCTAGAGCCATGAGGCCAAGGGGAGGTGCAGCAGTGGCAGAGGCCCCCAGACTGTATAAACCAGAACACGATGCTCAGCTTTGGCTTGGGAATGCTGCAGGCACAGGGTAACCACCCCTCACCAGCGCTGCTGCCCCCCACAGGAGTCTCAGCCTGCAAGGAGACCTGCAGAAAGAGATGACTGCAAGCTCCTTGCAGAGGCAGGATAAGTGCCAGAGGATTATTCCCCCGCCCCCAGCACAGTGCAGAATACAGCCATATGGCTCTGTACTTTGCATCTACCAGAGAAAGAAAATACACATGGCCAGGAAGCTGACCAGGATCCATGAGCCATTCCAGCAGTGGGATGGAAAGCACAATAACTCCAGGAAAAAAAGTGATGCTGTAGTTGCAGCCTGATGTTCCAATGCCCTTTATTGTTGCTACACATCTCCTTATGGTGGCTAAATCCTAGAGATGGGTTTTGGCCAGACATGGCAATAATCTGCACTAACACCTGAATTATTTGTTGCTAACCTGTAGGTAATAACCTACAAGAAGTTCAAAGAATTCAGCAGGCAGCAAGCCAGCCTGAGTCCAAGCATTCCCTCCATTCACCTGGACTGCCTCAGCAGCAAAGTAAATTTTCCTTGCCTTGGATACATGCAAAATGAAGCTGACAGATGCATGTGTGGGCTCCCTAAGGTTGGAAATTGGCACTCACAGCACAAGAAAATAATTGGCAGAATTATTAGGTCTCAGTTTGCATTTGGAGCATAAATAAACTAATTAAAGGTTTCCCTGTAGCTGTTATGACGAACACCTTCTTCTGCACAGAGACAAGGGTTTGTGGATATGGGAGAAGACATTGCCATTGTTTTAATTGTGGCCTGTGTGAAATTAGGAGAAATTCATCTTGTTTAAACCTTTTAATCTCCTTTCCCTCCTGTAAGAAGTATTATGGGTAAACAAACCTGCCCCAGAGACACCTGGAGATTGAGTAAAATTGTTTCTGTTAAACACATGCACAGCATTTTGGGAACTCCAGTAATAAAACTCTACTCCAATGGAGAAACATTAACATCATAATTTATAATAAACACACTGAATGAATACATACACACTAAAAGATTAGTAGGAAAAAGCCTCTGGAATATTTGAAAGCAAGTGACCTGAGCTTTTCAAGCTGAACTTCTCCAAACAAGATGCTACCAACTGCTTTCTGCTTCTTGTCTTAGCAAGTAGAAGAGCTGAATTTCTGAGATGTGATTCCTCCAGGAAGCCCTGGTCATCCCACTACATACACACATGTTGAGACCATCTTTCCCAGACACAGACCACCTGTATCACTTTTACCCTCAGAGAATAATTTATAGGAATGATTCATCCCCCAAGCTGCAGAGCAGCTGTAATGGCTTGTTTACATCAGAAAGCTGCCTTGGTTTAACTTAAACAACACATCCTAAGATTTTAATCTGATTTAGTTCAAAAGCTCTGTAGACACTAAACCTGGACTCATGTGATTAATCACAACCATTACTGTTGGCTTAGTAAGCACAGCAATGGTAACTAACTCACCTACACAAAAGTAAAGATTTTTATTCACATCAGCTGAAATAACATGCAGATTTAAACCTGCAGCCAAGCGCAACCTGAGGAAACCTTCAGCAGTTTTATGAGGAAGCACAGGCAGAAACCTGAGTTGCTTGAGAGAGACTATAGTGCCCAAAACTCCATGGTCATGACACCTCTAAGGTCACAACAATGCCCACCAACCTTCACAAAGGACAACCAGGCACTTCTCCCTGTCCCTGCCCTTGTGCCAGGGCAGGGATGAACCATCCCAGAGTATCTGACTTGCTTTGCTAAGGTAAAGCACAACACACAGAGACACACACGAAGTGCTTCACACCCCTGAGAGAGGTTGGGTTACACCTCACCAGTGCATGGTCAGTGTCATGATGGGAGTTGCAAGTGTTCATATTTTCAGTCATAAATCTTAACCATCCACATTAGGAGAAGGAATCCTGGAAGGCAGACACGTGAATGAAGTCCTCTTTATCCCTGCAGCACAGGGAGAGGGAGCAAATGGTGTGGGCAGGGACTAACATCTGGAATCACTACATGAGAGCCAGGCGTCACAGAAAGCGACAGCATTCCTCAAGTTTCCATGCAGGGTAGGGAACCTTCCTTTCCCCCGCGCAACCCCATCCGTCAGCCGCTCACTTCCTGCCAAACTCTGCCTTCCCAGCAGCCAGCAAGCTCCTCCCTCGAGTCTAGTTAGCTTTCCACTGCCACGTCAAGTGAGGCAGAAGGACAGAAGGGAAGCAAGAAGGGAGGGAGCAAAAACCAGAAGAGGGAGGGAGGCTCAGCAATGCCAGGGCGTAGTGGGGGGAGAGAAAGAAGGGATGTGGATTGCTCCAGCAGCAGCCAGAGGTGAGCTGCAAGGGCAACTGGCCAAGGTTGCCTTCTGCAACCCTGTCAAAGGACCTTCTGGAGAGCTTGGAAGCAAAGGCTGGTTGTGTTTGAGCTTTGCTTGGACCCACTGATCTTCAGGACAGGAGATGAGGGCGCATGGGGCCTGAGGATCCTCCCACACACCTCCATGGGGAAGAAAAGGAGTTGAATGAAGCAACAAGTTCTGCACACCTGGGTGACAGCCAAGACTTCACAGCGTTTCCTCCTCAAACTGCAGTAATTGATTTCTTTTTTCTCTTTCTAAAAAGGTGCAGCATATCCCAGGTGGAATCCAGGTACCAGCCTGACACCAGCACTGGAAGAGGAAGACGCTTGGAAACTTGCTCCAAACTGGAAATATGCAGGGAGCAACATTTCTTCTCCCCCAGCTGCCAGAGGAGGATGTTTTTCAAATCAGGACTTGGACTTTCGTTCACCCCATCTCTGCCCTGCACAACCCCATCCCAAAAGCAGGGAGGGGAGAGGACTAATGAGCTGCTGGTTGCCGGAGAGCAGATTGCAGAGGCTCCACTCCGTCTGCCCAGTGTTCAGACTACCTGTTCAGGACTACGAGATTGTACAGTAGTCTGCACATTGGTTAGGCTGTGCTGGGATACACCACACACTGCCAGTGCTGCACGGGGACGGCAACACCTGCACGGCAGAGGGACATGCTTGGAGGGGGTGGGCTCTGGGGATGGCTGCATGCAGAGGTCACTCATCCCTCAGCCTGGGAGGGTCTAACCCTTTGGAGCCATGCCTGATCATCACTTTTACTTGCCTGTTCACCAGCCTACTCACAACCCTCTTATTTCTCCTCTGTCTCTCTCATTCCATTCTTATTTCCTTCAATTTCATGTGCTTGACCCAAGGTAGCTGTGTTCTGGATGACTTGTGTTTCACATGCTAAGCTTTGCCATAAAATGCAGAAATAAACACACAGGCCTGTCAGAGTCACAACTGTGGTGTGCTTTGCTACCTGAGAAGGCAGGTTCAAGCACAAAGGTGACTGGAGAAAGGGGAGCTCATAGTGTAAAGAATATTGGTCATAATACAAAGAAAAACCCACAAGCGATTCAAAGTTGGAGGTTTGGGTGCTCGGGATGTGATGTTTGCTTTGATGCTTGTCTGCCAGAGAAAGAAGAGAAACAGTGAAATAATAAATGAGAACTGATTAAAATTGAGTAAGATTTTGAGAAAACATACAGTTGTGAAAAAAAGATAAGTGCATGAATGAAAAGGCTCCAGAGAATGTAAGGAAAATGAACATGTTCCAGAGAGCACCTGAGAGCAGCATGAAAGCAGGAAAGGAACCACCTCAGAGCAGACTTTATGTTCTTTAAAACAAGCTGGATGCAAAAACTTGACTGCAGCCAACACATCACAGCAAACTTCTGATGACTGGGAGCATCTGAGTAAAGAAAAAGGATTTCTATCAGCTCATCTGGGCCTCAAGGACATGGACTGGGGAGTGGAGGGGGCCAGAGAAGAGGGAAGTGCATGTGTGCAGAGGGGGGACAACCTCTATTGATCCATGTGTTTATTTGTAAACTAGAATTGGGTAAGAAACACTGACAGGTACAGAATACATAGCTATCTAGTGACTGTCAATAAGGTCACATCTTCCCCAGGACAGGAATATGTTTCAAGCAAAAGAGAAGGCATGAAGACAGAGAAGCTCAGAAACAATTGATGCATCCGGAATCAACATGATCTGCAAGGTGATCTGCAAAGAACACGAAGCACCTGCATGCACCCAAACTATCTAAAACTCTGCAGCCATCCCTCCTTGTACACTCACAGGTCTCAAATGCAGTGACATTGCATGCAACATGTGAATATCCTCACACAAGCAAATAAGGTCCTTCTTCTAATGTAGCCACCCATTCACACAAGACCCAAATTTCTAGTACATGATTTACCTGAGTAAGGACAAAAGGTTCCATCAGTATTGCACATTCACACAAATTCCCAAAGGAAGCAGCAGATATATCCATCCACCCAGCTGTGCAAACACTCCAGCACACAGTGGCACACAGGCACTCCAGCAGGAACAGTCACCCTGCAGAGCAGGGAGAGAGCTTTATGGGCAGGAACCACAGAGCACAGTGCCTATCCTGCCTATAAGGTCCCTGTCACCAGCAGCTCTTTCCTTCTTTTCAGCAGGCAGGAAAGCCCTGCAGAGTCATAGGAACTGTGAATTTCATAGGGGATCTGGACAGAAGAAGTATTCAAATCAAATTCTTGTATCACGTCCACTGTGGTGCTTGCTGAGCAGCCAGTGTGCTGTGCCGCTGCTCCACTGGGACACTACGGCCTCCCTGAGCAAGGAAACCTCACTCTGTACTGCCAGCAGCCAGAGCAGGCTCCTCCCCACCTCTCCTCCCCACTGCTGGCCTGCAGCATGATCCCACAGGGTTCAGGAGGTGCAGGTACCTCAGGAGGGTCGCCAGGTCCTGGGAGGCCAAGCTTTCTGTGGGGCCACTCTCCATGGGGCCAGTGTTTGACTCATTGAAAGGAGACAGGAAGAAAAACAGAGAGCCCAGGAGCACACACACATGCTCTTGGCAGCAAGGCAGAGTGGGGAGCCAACTTTCCACCCCCGCCTGGCCCACTCTTTCCTTCCCCTCCCATTCCCCAGCACACTCCTTCAAGGCCCCTCCAGAGCATCAACAGCCATATATCCCTGCTAACATGTAATGCTGGGCCCTTTAAGACATTTTAAGCTTCAGTTCCTTTCTTCAGAGGCAAAGAAAAAACAAGCCAGTGCTGCGGAAAGACTGGTATTTCACTAATGGGGTCCAGATGTCTTCATTCCACAGACACTGGGTCCTGGCTTGTGGGACAGGGCAGGGAGAGGCAGTGTCCCCAATCCTCCTGGCCCCAGAGGTGCTTGCCCAGCCTCCACCCTCATCCCACCACACACCACCTCACCCCGCTCCTTCCCCCATCAGCACCCACAGCTCTGCTACCAGCACTTCCATCCACAAAAGGCAGATTCAGCTTTCTCCTTGCTCCCTCTGGAAAGCAGCCAGAGCACAGGGGAACTAGGACAAGAGAGCCCACAAAAGTGCAGGGTGGGGCAGACACAGCCTCCCCCTTCCTTCCAGAGCTGAAGCAAAGAAAGACCATGCGGTACAACCTTTAAAAACACATGAGATTGTTTCAGGAGCTGAAGAGGACATGAGTTCTCCTCAACTGGTGAAGAAGCAGAGCTCTGTAACAGATGCAAAAATCCCATCTGACAGGGGACCGTGCACTGTGAGCAGCTCTTGGGCATCAACTCAGCACCATGAAGGACTGAGGTTTGGGATGGGCTCTCCCAGCTGCCCATCAAATGTACCAACTTTTAGCCTGACTCAGTATTTGAATCCAGGCAGACGTTGCTTCCTTTGTCCCTCACAACAGCCAGTGATCAAGGAGTTTGACTTGGGGAGGAAGCAAATAAAACACACACTTCCCTTTCCCCCTGCTCCCACTCAGTTGAAAACAAAGGCTTCTTTCTCAGAGGCAGCTCAGACCTCATCAGTGCTGGTTCTCTGTGTTTAAGGGACAGGGGCTGGCAGGGAACTGTTTTCATTAGGCAGCTCTGCAGAAGGGAAATGGTGCAGACCTCCAGTTGCTATCAACCCCCAAGGCTGCCCTCCCTCAGGAGGGGAGGGAGGTCCAATCCCCATCCCAGACAACTGGAATCTATCAACAGTTTATACATCCCCACTGCAGACCGCCCTCCCTCCCACTCCCTGGGGGAAGAACAGGGAATTCTGATCATCTCTGTAATACAGATGTAGCAGCTGGCTTTGATTAAACTACTTGATGTTTATAACCACTCGACCTGCATATGAAGCCCAGAGGAGAGGGAAACCTCCCCAAGCAACTCTGAACACAAAGGGCAGGGGTCTTACAGCAGAGAGACACTGATTTAGCAAAAGCCATTTCAGTGCCTAGTTCTTTAATTAGGAAATTGCTGCCTGCTCATCCATAGCAGCACAGCAGCCATCGCTATACAGAAAGCAATATTTAGAGGCTGATTCATCACTGTATTTGTCATCATTTCTACCTGCTGAGAAGGAAACAGGCCCACTGATAACAACTAGACAAGAAGCCAGCCCTGGCTGCAGCTCCCAGACACAATGCTGAGCGCCTCAGAACACCTGAGGGACATAAACCACAATGAGAGGCAGAGAAGTTTCTTAATTAGCAATCTGATACCCTGATCAACTCAGAGCTTATGACTACACCATACCAGACATTTTTCATCTCCCAGCACATTGAAGGGACTAAACCTTTCAATCATGTTCTTACCAGAACCATCCAGCTGTTCTTCCTCTTTTCAAAGTAATCAAAAAGGACGATTATCTACCTTTGTCTTGCATAGGCAGCAAGACACTGTTGACAGTGATTTCAGCTGGAATGATTCTGTCTGCTTATAACAATTCCCACTGAAGCAGAAACACATCACAGTATGTTGCCAGAATTGCTAATATTCAAGATTATCAAGCAACTGTACAGAGTAGGTCCATGTTCTTATCAGTGATATGCCACACATCACTGTACTTTTGATCAGCAGAACTCTGACCATTTACAACTCAAATTTAAATATAACACATTACCTGGCATGTTCAATACAGAATCAGTAAAAAGACCTTCCTACTTGGCATGTTTAAAAGCTGGACCTGGGAGAGATTAAGTAATTTGCTCGAAGTCAGAAGGAGCCAGCATCTGAGATGGAGCTTCAGGTCCACAGCTCCTGTTGCTTTGCTCTGAGAGAGCTCTTTTCTTGTAATCAGGAGATGCATGAAATCACTGCCATGTGCCTTCAGAACACTCACTGCTGCCCCACAAACGCTTGAAAGTCCAAATCTTGGAACTAACCCATCACACCCTTGATGATCACAGCTGCCACAGCAAAACGAATAAAGGTCAAATTCATTCCAAGTGTCTGTCAACTTTCCACTGAGCCAGAACTTCAAGCATAAATATTACTCCTTGTGTGTCAAACAGGCCACATTCACATCAATTCAGAAATGCTCAGCAGCACTGGGGCCATGGGGAGCCTGGCCCAAGGATAGTTTCAGCCTGTCACAAGCCACAGACAGCACTCGGAAGATTCATCTGTAATACCCAGTGATCTTAAGTGCTTGTCCTCATCAGATGCCTGAGATTTAAGTGGCAGAGTTGAGCTACTCACCTCATCATCCTTGTACCAGGAGAGGTTCTCCGCTGTCAGGACAAACCAATACTCCTTGGAGCCACCCTTCATGATCCCAATGTTGTTGATGGTGAGCCAGCCTTTCCGGATCACCTGAGGGGGTGGAAGCAGTGAGCATTAACAAGGACAATCATTCCTGGCCTTAGGTGACAGAGGAGGGATCCAAGGGTACCCCTACATGCAGAGCAGTATGGAAAGACAAGGAACATGGTGCTCTCTGCTGCTGCCAGAAGAGCCCCCCATACAACTGGCCAGTCAAGATCCTTGCCCCAAAAGGGCCAGGAATAGCAAAAAAAGGAGGCAGGAAGGAACCTGGCAGTGCTGTGCATTTTACCCTCAGCCAAGAGGAAAGAGATACAGAAGGAACTACATCAGGAGTGCCTTGGACACTGGCACAACCTACAGGCACCAAATCACAGCAAAACATCCAGAAAGGCCATGCCTAGAGAAAACCAGGACACCAGCACACCTTTCAGCACACTGCAGGTGTGGAGTGCTTCACTCAACTCAGGGTAGAGAAACTAGTTCAGGACACGGCTAAGCACCCCAGAAAGAATTGAGTTTACTAAAAGAAGTCACTAAGGGTAACAGAACAAAATGGTGCATCTGGAATTAGTACCCTGGACTTCAGCATACCCAGGTATTTGGGCAGTCATATTAATGTAGGGCAAGACAAGTTCCTAGAAGTTTAGTCTGTAAAGAAGCCAGGCTATTTTATTACTCTTTAGGGGATGCCTATTCACCAAGTGCTAGTTTAGAACCCCACACGTGCCATAATCAAATGCAGGTATGCATCAGCTTAAAGAGATTAGCTTTTACCATTACTGCACTGTTCACACCCAGAAACATTTGTGTGCATTATTTGTACCTTGTTGTATAGATATGCTTACTGAAAACTTCCTGGTATTGAAAAACCATGAGACTGCACTGGGTATTAGCAGGTTGCATTGTGTGAGCAAGCTGCCCAGTTGGCCTACGTGGTTACCTGCCCGAGAGGCAGAGGATCATTTAATTGGTAATTTACTCTGTAAAGGCAAACGTAGGAGCCTTGGATCTTCATCTCCTGCCTTCTAGGCTCGAGCTAGTCCTACTCTCCGTGTGGACAGGAGGGGGCAGTGGAACAGAACTACACATCCTTGGATTGCTGCTTTTAATCTCCACCCACTCGAAAGATGTACCCGCAGTTCTGAATTCTTCCTCAACATCCTACCTTTCCACCTCGTTTCTGCTTCATCTGTGCCTAATGCCAGCTGCCCTCCTCTCCCCATTCGGCAGCAGAGGGAATAATGTGTTTATGCCCTGGTTTTACCTTCCCAGATGCAACATTAATGTTCATTAGCACACCCTGCTGAGTGGCCTTCTACTCACCAGGATCTCATCCTGCAAAGGGGAACCATAGCAACAGCAGCAGAGCAGAGAGCAGGAGAGGAGCAAAGAGAGGAGAAATTATTACCAGGAAAGCTGGAGCAGGAGAAGAGAGGCTCAAAAATAAAATAAAATGAATTGGAGGCTGGTACCAAATCTTTTACCCCAGGTGTTAACATAAGCAATCCCCATCCCAAAATAAATCTGCTAACAGGAAAGCGAAAGCACTTTACAGGTAGATCTGGAGTCTGCCCTTTGCACTCTTCTACGCTCAGCTCTACTGTAAGGGACTGCAGAGGATGGGATTCCCTACAGCTGCTCCAAAATGGCTGGCTGGCCAGCCCAACCTGCTGAGAACACCTGCCTGCCAACAATCTGAAACACTCTGCAATGTCATGTCCAAGGAGAGGCGGCCAAACATTCTGTTATGAAGGAGATGGATGTCAGGAGTTAATGCTTTTTTAAAAGATCAAACGAAAGCATTTGCTTCCATTCTCCATGAAGCTGCTTGTAAGGCTTTGTTTCCAAGATCTTCTAGCCAAGATAGCCTTGCCATGTCCCAGCAAATCTGGGACAAAGTGTCATTAGTCTTTTTAATTCTGTGTACACTCCTTACAGTTCCTGGAGGATTAAGGGAAGTCCTCCCCTCCACTGCTGTCTTCTCCCATGGGTGTGTTTGGATACATACCCACTACAACCACAGCTACCACCACCCTACATCTCCTTGTACACAGATTTACATAATCCCAGTGCAGTTTCTCAGAAAAAGGGTCCATGAACTCAACTTGAAATCTTTTTCCAAAAAGTAGCTACCACTCATGGGAAAGACAACTAGAAAGGACAGTTCTGTAACAGTTCAGACCTAGTGTTCTGTACCTCTCACCTTGGCAGGAGAGTTGGCACAGTTAGTGAAGGGGCTGAACAATCTGGAATTTACAGAACATTAATTAACAGGGATTTCTACCAGAAAAGCATGATCAGGTCTTGATTATCAAGCTGCCATTGCCCTCCATTGCTGCCAGATGCTCAGTTCTTCCTGATTGCAGGGAGCCTAAACCACTATCCTCCAGTTACAAACAGTTTGATGAGTTAAAAAAAGGCCACACAACAAAACAACTTAGAGCAGTGCTGCATCCAGCCCAGCACTTGTCCACCTGGTAGCTTCCAGGCAGCAAGCACGTCCTCCTTGCAGCAGTGAAGGAGATGGAACTTGGCCTACCTGGTTACCAGCTGCCTTCTTCTTGCTCATCTGGCTGCTCCTCTGCTGAGCACTGAAAACAACAGCAGAGACATTGAAAACTTCTAAAGGTTCTTGATCACCTGAATCCTTCTCCCTTTGGTTGGCTGCTACAGTGAGGTGGGGCCCCCCACCACTGGATTCTAAGCCTTAATAACCCCATCTTTTGCCATCTGCTCTCTCAGCTTGGACTACTCATCTTCTCACTCCCACATGAACCTCATTTGGGTCACTAACCCTCCATAGCTACTGTGGTTTTTTGTTCTGACACAAACCTAATACTGTAACACCCCCTTCCATGCATCTCTATTCGTGCCCCAGCCTTGCAGTCCAGAGCCAGTGAAAAAACAAGCAATACTGAGAGCTGCGCCATTCTTGGGACAGCAGCACCTGCACCAGGGTCTCTGCACCCCATTTACTGGAGCAGCTATAGGACAGAGCCACAGGAAACACAAGAGGAGAAAAGGAGGCAAAAGGAGGTGGGTGCTTACTTGGCAAAGCCAATGAAATCCTCGTGGTTTGTGTTCATGTAAGCCAGCTCAATGTCTATTAGAAGCATGACCTGCCAAAGAGAGACACAGAGCAAGAAGTTAGTGATTGACACTGCTAAAAGGGGCACACAGAGCCCTGGACATTGTTCATCTGATCCCCTAATGCAGCCAGACACCCCTTGGCTCAGGCCTGACTTAGACATCCTCAGAAGGTGTCCCCAGCCAGTTTCCCCCATGACACACACTCCTGATCCCCTGGTACCTGATCCTTGGTCCTGCCTTCTCTCTCACGGATGTGGGTGGTGACGATCCTCTCCATCTCCTCACGCAGATGAGGGTATTGGCTGAGCTGCAGGAGAGAGGAAACACGTGCACATGGGAAAGGGAGGTAAAAAGGGGGCTGCAGCCCCCCACATGTACACATGCACACATACACCTTGCTACCAGATATTCTCAAGGGAAGTTCTAGAAAGCTGGACTTGCAGACAGATTTTTCCAAGTTCCTGGAGGTCTGTTACAGGCAAAGTTAATTTCTGCTTGCTCTGGGCTCTATAGAAAAGCCCTTTTCAGTCTTACAGCAACTTTCACCAGAGCCCTGCTCCACGCTCACCACATTCTTCCTGCATGAGGCTTTTGGCAAACTCCAGATACAAGCACACTGCTTCTTGCTTGTTGAGTTTTTCCCATTAAAGTGAGTAGTTTCTCTAGATGTTTAGCATCTTACTATAATAGGCTAAGCAGGTGAATGGCCTGTTCTTACAACCTGTTAAATCCTCTAGGAAGTGAAGTGGATTTCCGTCCCTGTTTGCTGAGGGACTACGCAAAAGCATCTGCCTCTCTCCAACATCTGTGAGCAGAGACAGAGGATCTGACCAGCTCAAGGGTTCATGTCTCCAAGAAACACCACGCTCTGGGCATCCAGCTGCTTCTACCTGTTCTCCACTGTGCTGGGGTAGGATTACATAGCTGAGATCTATGTTCACTTTGCATCTACAGCACATTTTTTGCCACATAACTGAGGAGTGAATCCTTTCCTGCCCACACTGAGAAGCAGAAGGACTCTGGTAGCTGTGATTCAAGGGAAGATTATCTACAGAGATAACACCTGAGTTACACTTCTAGAATCAGCACCTTTGAAGTCCTCTGGATTTCAAACAGCACCTGTCTTCTTGCCTAGAGTCATAAACCTCTAGTGATTCCTACAGCAGCAACTGTTGCATCTCAGGTCAAGCCCAGCACAGTCAAATGAAATTAATCCTCTAGATCCAGAATCCAGCCCTTTCTTCTCTCCTTCACCTGTGAAACTATTTTCCCTAGGTTTTTTAATATTATGTCCAATTTGACTATGATCTCAAACAGTATTACCAAATATCAGTCTTTTATACCTGCTTAAGGAGGTGTACAAAAAGAAAATCTCATTTGCCCAAGGCATGTACTGCATTTGTTTTGTTCCTCCCATCTATGAAAGCTTCTTAACTGGTTTTCCCTTTTGTTTTGTATACATAATTATAACATGCTACAAGGAACAGTCTCAAAATGCGCAGCACCACCTCCAGAAGCCAGATCCCACACTAACCACAACCAATATTCCTAACATCTGTCAACAAATAGTTGAGCCCCCTTGCATTCAAGCAAGTTGCAATAGCCTAGAACTGGAATCTGGACTAGATTTGAATCTATTTTTAAATGTGTGGTTTGTTTTTGAAGGCCACAGAGGCAAGAAAAAAGCAGAATTAGTGTTCCCCAGTACCACCTTGTCTTGAAAGCAAAAACTGGGTGTTCTCCACGATCTTTTGGTTCAGGCAGCTGGTTGCTTCAGAGACAGACAGGGAAAGCTTCCTGTTTCCTTTGGGGGGTTGGCAAAGGATAGATGGGCAAGTTATGTCAAACAGAAAAACAGGAAGTTGGAAAACCTTTAAGCAAGTCTCGGCTTCTTTGCTTCAAATTAAAAAAAAAACCAAAACAACAAACACAGTCAAACAAAAAACACATTAAATCTTCCCCCACCATCCCAGTTCCAACCAGTTCAAATGCACACAAAGTGCAAAACAAGTAGTGTTTTTTTCAGAACCCAGCTCGTCCAGCAACATCCATGTGCAAAAATAAATTGGCAGCATTGGTTCCCATGCAAGAGCTTGTGACCCCAAGCATGCACAGGAGCAGCAAGGATGGACAAGGAAAGAGGATAAACAAGCCACAGGATGTCACACCACCAAGGAACATGCAACAGGGTATAGAGGGCCAAGGAGTTATCACCAGCAGGACAAACAGCACCCAGAAATGCCATGACTCTGAAAGACAGGAGAGCAGGCGACCCTTCGAGGGGTAAAGTCTGTCAGCCTGAGATCGTGTCCCAGCTCAGTGCGGTTTTGATCCTGTTTTAGCATCATTTTCCTGTTCAACCAAAATTCAAGCTTACAGCTCTCTTTGAAAACCAATTTGTCCCAATGCTCCTTAGTTCCCCTCTTTGCAGATTCTATGAGTCCTTGCCAGCACACCAGAGATCAACCTTCAGCTGAAGGGCTGCTGACTTGCAAGACTTTCCTGCACTTGTGAGACACTGCAGTGCAGTCTGGCACAGAAGGCTCCTGCTTTTGGAAAAACACTAGCTAGAACATTATCCTCCTAAATGTAAGGGAGCATGCTTACACCAGCTTTCTGTTGCCTTTGGAGCTACTCTCCAATAGCAAGAAGCTCAGAATCAAGCCAGTCACAGGACAGCTGTTAATGGCCGTCTTCTTCAGCCCTCAACTTTGTCTAATAGTCAAGAAATAGTCAACTTTTCATACAGGAAAACTGTACTGTGAACACAGATGGGTTTTTCACCTTCTGTGTTCTTTGATAGTCTCATAATAGTCAATCTCTACAGCTTTATCAACTGTTCATACAATGATTTCTTCACCATCTGGGGTGAAATGAAATAATTGTGAGAGAACATAAACAGTAACACACAACAGTTCAGGACAGCAACAAACCAAAGGCTACAGGACTGTTAAGCTAATTCAAGAGGTGTTAACCCAAGCAGCCTTCCTTTCCAGAAGCCTTGTAGGATTTCTGGTGAATTTAAAGATTTTTGTCATCTTTTCAGATGCAGCATCATTCCACAATACGGCAGGCTGGGTATTACCTTACAATTAGCATCAGTCCTAAAGTAGCCTTTTCCAGATGCTTCCCCTAATAGCACATGCTCTTGTCCATGTCAAGCAGTTAGAGCTATAACATGCAAAACAAATATTGCAAATTAACTAATGTCCCTGTGCTGTTACTACCTTATGCCATCAGAACCCATCTCAGTCCAGCTGCAATCCTTAAATGGCCTTTTCTTTCTTTCTACTCTTTCAGAGGGAGGTACAGGCAAGATTAACCTTCTCACTACATGCAGACATTTAACTTAAAACATTACTAAAAGTCTTCCTTTTTTTGTTCCAGTACTATTGCTACATGTTTTCATTCAGGCAGTTATTTGACATCTAACATCTCCCTCTGGCTTTAACCATAGCCATTAGTCTCCTACAGTGTCACTAGCACCTTCCTTACAGGATTACCCAGGTTGCATCACCTTGGAATATCCTCACAGGGTCATCCATCACATTATAGATTAAAAATCCACAGAGCAAGTGGGTATCCAGCCACTCTAATGACATGGTCCAATAGAGAAACTAGAATTCAACACCCTTGGGGTTTTCATCATTCTTCTCTCTCTCCACCCAGAGCAGACATCACCAGCTGGATACAGAACACAGTGCAAGCAGTCACACCCATCAAAATAAAAAATCCGCATTAGAAACAGGCTGGGAAGGAGTTACTCTGCCTCACCATATCAAACCCCACAATATGGCAACAGCAGGACTCCTCAAGAAATAGACTGGGCAGAGCTTGGGGCATGTCAAAGATGTGTCCTTACAGAGGTGGCAATGAGCTCTGCATCCCTAAGTGAGCCAGACCTTATTAACTCATCTTTTCCCCTCATTCAGAACCTGCATCATTCTTATCTTCCATTCCTTCCCAATTTAGGGCTCACCAAAATGCTGGTGGTCTGGCTGTAACCCTGGAAGAAGAAAACTGTAATTCCCAAGTTCTAAAACAGCCCATGAAACAGCCCTTTCCAACTCAGTTTCCAGAATACACTTCTGTTGTGCCACATGTTTCCGGCCCCTGGCTGGTACGTTTAACAACAATTGCCACATCTGCCTTTTTTTTAAAGGAGGCATGTGGTGCCCTCTCCTGGAGGGAACCAGCCCGGGAATCAAAGCCAGTCCTGCCCCAGCCTCCAAGAAGTACTTGACACCTTCCTTGTCACTCTCCACCTGCTGCTGCCCTCAGGCTTCACCTCCTGTGGTTCACAGCAAGCAAGGAAAAGCATCACACTACTTCCCCCTGAGCATAGCCCATGGAGTGAGAAATCAGCAGGAGATGATGCAGAGGGTGTAATGCCTGGAAAAGCTTTTCTCAAAGCCTTCTGGAACTCTGAATGTCTGTTGTAGAACATCTTGCACCTCAAACTTTAAATCAACTGCTGTTTTGTAGATGCTACAGCTCAATATGCACTGCAGACCACTCATGCTGGGGGTTGGAGGTATTTTTCTGGTTTTTTTATCTTTTTCTAGGGTACCTGGATTTAAGGGGGTCCCAGAAATTACAACTAAAAAGTCAAATGTGCAGGCAATGGCACAGCAAACTAGTCTTACAAAGGGTTTGATCCACACTGAGCCAGACAGAGGAAAAGGTTATGCCAGAGTAATCTACTGGATCCCAGCTCGCTGCTCAGCTAAAGAGCTCATCAGTTGTCACCCACTCCCCTTGGCCTGCCTTTAAACTGCTCCTGTACCTGCAGGTTGCTGCTCTCCTCTAGATGTGTTGTTATATCAATTTTCTCTCTCTAGATTTGCTGGAGTTCCTGGTGTGTGGGTGTGTGTGGAGAAACAGCATGGAAGTGTGTGGGAAGGGGATGGGCATTGACCTTTCTTGGATGTTTTGTTTGTTTACCTTTTCGCTACACTTTCTGATGGTGGATGTGAGCTCACTCACTACCATATCCACACACTTCAGACTTGGCTCCTTCAACTTCTGCACCTGCTTTTTCACTATGGCTTCAAAAGCGAGGTCAGGCGTGAAGAGACCCGTTCTGCATGGCAGGGTAAGGGTGGGAGGAAGCAACGAGGAAGAAGAAAGCAAAGCAGAGAAAGAGCAGGAAGGAGGAAGAAAGAAGGAAGGAAGAGGGAGAAGAGAGAAAACACAAGGCAAAATGAGAAGTGAGATTTTGGTTCATTCCATTAGTTTACTGAACCAGGTGAGCATTGCTATGGGGCCTGTGCACTGCCAAGTATCAGGAGAGTCTACAGGCAAATGGAAGTGTCAAAGGGGATATGAGGTAGGAGCAGCTGGGCCAGTGAAATGGTGAGCTGTCAAGAGCAAGATGAATGAATGGAGCCCCCAGGGATCAAGTGATAACTTCCTGAAGGAAAGCTTCTTTGGATTTCAAGACAAAACTTCTTGCCACTGAGCCACTGCCTCTTTTCCTAGAGGTTCACCATTTTTCTTTATCTTATTTCCTTCCCACCACAGTTATCTTCCCTTCCAAGTTTTCCTTATTCCAGCTGCAGGAAGCCTGAACAGGAGCCAGGCTAAGACCTGCAGAGGTCTGTGACTTGCATCTTGTTTCGGCAGAACTGAACTGATGCCTCAGTTTCAGGGATTTGGGCAAACCACTCCACTTACGGAACATATTTCATCTCACCTGCCTTTCCTGCAACATCAACTTCCTCAGTAAGAACAGATGTACCCAGTATTAAGGAAAATGCAAATGTGCTACAGGAAATCCACAGCTATACAAAGCATCCATTATACCTGCAGCATCAGACCAAATATGGGCCTGCTGTGATTTATAAGGAACTATTAACTTCCCACTGATATTTTGTGGTCTGTGTTCTCAATGGCTCCACTCAGGATGAACAGAAAGTCCACAGAAACTAAAGTTACTAAAATATGGCCAAGATCAATCCAATTCAAGACTACTGCACTCAAGAAAGTTTTTCAGCACCTCTTTTAACACTTCAGAGTTTCTACTGGATGCTCTTTGTTACACAATCTGAGTTACTTGTCTTACCATTACTACTTTGCCAGTGCCTTCAGGGAATAACATCCCCTTGGCATGGGAAGGGGATATTGCTTTTCTAGAGCTGCAGTTTATAACCACACCTGGGGTGCCTGCAGCTAACTACAAATCCTAGGATGGCTATAAATAACCACCACTTCATGTAAACCAGGTGTTTACTCCTTCACCTCATCTTTCACATCTCTCTGGATAACACCTGCAAGTCCCCAAGCAACACCAGAATTAAAACACTCTTTAACACGTATTAGGGGATGTACAACCACTCTGCCTTTTAAGCAGCAAAGAGTTGGAATATGTTACAGGATTTGGATTCACCCAAGGATCTCTCTCCGGGTGCCAACAATGCCCCTTTTGAGCAAAGCAAGGGCATTCCCAGAGTACAGTTAATATCCTCTGACCCAGCAGAGGCTTCCTAAAAATACAGTTGCCCAGCTAACCTCAAGTGATGCTGTTTCCCCCACCAGACTTCAGGGGAAATCTGATTTTTAAAAAAATTAGTCCCTTACAATACCTGAGTACCACCTGAATGACAGTATTTTGTTTCTTCATATACAAAATTGGAACCATGGCTACTAGAGCACAAACAGAGCAACTAGAACTGAAGTCAACCATGAACACCTTAGCAGTAGGATCCAAGCTAAATGAAGTCCTTTATTCCTGAATCTGTGATATTTCCCCTCCATCCATGAGGTGTCTTCTCCTCCTGTATTTCCCACACGGTTGTACCCACCACCTGATCACTTGAGAAACTGCTGCCTTCAGAACAGAGTTTATTCTAAAATTATCAGTAAAAAGAGGAATGAAAAATAAACAATGAAGTAAGAAATAGGAAGTGAAGGAAAGGATGCAATGAGAAAGAATCAATGGGCAGTTTTGAATAGCAACTGATGGATGGAGAACAAATCAAAAGAAGCTTCAGAGGGCATGAAAAAGGAGGGCCCTTCTGATCCAGTTAGCAGGTGACTCTGGATACTTGGCAGCCCGAGGGCCTGTGCTTACCTGTCAACAGGCTCTAATGGCAATTTTCTGGGTGCTTCCCACAGTCACACACCCCAAGAGAGGACAGCAGGACAGAAAAAAGAAGCTCCTCCAGCACTCTAGAAACCTGAGCAACCTCTCACTGCATCCACTTTGCTCTCCCAGTCTGTCCTGGGGGGCAAAGCCTGTGTCTGCCCACCTGAGCCCTTCTGCAGAGGCTCTTGGCCCTAAGGACCAGGCACTTGTGCAAGGGATGGCAAGTGCCACCACTTGGGCACGTGTCCCCACCCTTGCAGAGAGGGGGTCAGACTGTGTGGAAACCTCCTGCAGTGCCCGTTTACCTGCACCTGAACAGCCAGTGGCGATCCCAGTCTCCAGTGCCCACCTAATCCTAAACTGAGGTGCCTTTTCACCAGCACCCAGCCCTGCCTGAAGCAGCAAGTCATGGCTGAGAAGAATGAAAAAATCATTCACAAATCATCTTCTCTTCCTCTCTTTCAACCCCAACCTCAAAAACAAAAGCTAACACATCCAAAGGGCAGAATCAATGCAGGTTCCCACCCCCGACCTTAAAAAATACCAATATGAATCCCAAAGGGCAAAGCCTGCTGCCCTCTCTCTTGAGAGAGAGTGCAGATGGACCCCAGAGGCTGATGAACATTTCTAACTTGCTTCTTCTCAGCCATGTGCTGCTAATCCAGATCAGGATATGGACCAAACCAGCCAGAAACCAAGCCAAACACCACAGGAACGTTTCCTTGAGATGCAACCCACAACTCTAAGTGCTGTCACTCTAAATTTCAGCCCCATATACCCCTAAGGGCAACTCTGGGATTAATACTCTCACTTCTACAAAAAAAGAGGACACAAAATTTAAATCCTAATCTCTGGCTTGGAAAATAATTCCAGATAATAAATTTAAAGAAAAATATAGGCATAGAGAAATACTATTCCTTTGGTTTTCAAAGGAGCCAGGAATCATGCTACAGAGAAAGGGGTGGCCAAAACATCTCCAGCATGCCTCAGCTCTAAGAGATTCAGGGAGCAGGGCTACAGAATACATCCCACAGTGCTTCCTTTCTGTTTGGCTTGTTGGCTGGATCGCTCCAGGCTGGCTCTGCTCAGGTCTAGTCATGCTGAGGAGGTGGTAAAAACACCAAGTGTGGCTGCAGGCAAGTCCCTGCCCAGGTCACGATGCTGCGCCGCAGCCAGCGAGCAGGTGGAAGGTGCCAACTCCATGCTGCCTCTGGTTACCTTCTTGGTGCACTGTCTAACAGTATTGATTAACTCCGAAATGACCATGTCCACGCATTTCAGGCAAGGTTCTTTAATCTTCTTCACCTGCTTTTTCACAATGGTCTCAAAGGCCATGTCAGGTGTGAAGAGACCGGTTCTAAACACCCAGGGTGGGGACAAGACAAGGCAGGAAGGGGAGAAGGGGCAAGGAGAATGTCACAGCGTTACACACACATCTTGGAGCAGGCACTGCCATCACCAAAACCCGGGACATTTGGGCTGGGAAGCGTCACATTCCCTGGACAAGCCCTGACTGAAGCTCATGAAAAACGAGGGATGCTTGGCCCTTGCAAGGAATGAGGCGCTGAGGGCAAAATGGATCTTAGCTGAAAAGCCATAGTCAGGTCACCATTTCACCTCAGCCTAAGCGTGGCAGGGGCGGACCCCTCCACAGGGTATTTGGTCTCAGAGTTGTGCAGGAGAGGAGGCCTGCTCTGGAAGATTTTCTTAATGGTTAGGACACTGATACATCTGATACCCTTCATCAAGTTCAGCTGGTGACTGATCAAGAGAAAGGAATAAACCTAGGTCAGTGTTTGTTCACATCCCTGTGTGCAGAAGTGCTCCAACAGGCTCCTTCTCAAAAGCAGCACAAGTCAGGGCCTCAGGGCTGAATTTTTTGACAACTCACCTTCACACTGAAGGGAACACAAACCTGTTTGCTAGCTATGTGGGGCCAGTGGGACCCTGGTGATGGGCATGGGCACACCAGTGCTTCCTCAGATCTCTACGGGAGGAGGGGCTCTGTACCAACACTTGTTTTGAACAACAAACTGCTGATTAGTTGAAAATCAACATTTTAGTTTTAACTAAACAAAGGAATAGTATGGGGTTGCATCCCTCTTCCTACCCTTTCACATGTAGAGGCCCAAGAAGAATGGAAAAGATGTCAAGTCACCCAGGCTTTTACCTTTTAGGCTTCTGTGACTCTCACATGGGAAAAGAAAACAAACTCCCTTGAATGATTGTCCCTATCCATGATTCAAGCCAGAGGCTATCCCTCCCTTTGGCTGACCTACCGTACCTCTGAAGTCTTCAACTCCATTTGGAAGGTCTAGAAGTATTTACAAGGCTTTTCAGCCAGAGCTCTGCCTAGCGTGTGATACGTGCCTGATACCGTGGATGTTCTTGATGGCGTAGCTGATCTCCCTCCGCAGCTCCTTCTCATCAAACTCCATCTGCACCAGGAGAGAATTCCATCAGAAACCTCCTGACACTGATTTGCACAACAGGACACAGCAGCAGACTTTGAAGAGAAGAGGTCCCATGCCAGCACCACCATGTGACACATGAGATACTAGCTCAAGTGTTGGATACAGAGTCCAGCCACAAAACTGCTGTGGCCAGAGCAGGACACCCTGAACACACACGAACACCTAAGGGCCTCCTTTACAGATGCCCCAGCTGCTCTTAAGGAGCTTCTTTGAGATAAAGCACTAGGACTGAAGTGTTAGATGGCTTTCTAAAGCAATTTGGTTTGCCTCACAACATTTACCATGAGATCTTGGCAGTTGCTTTTTCACTGAACACCACAAATGGAAAAAACATTTTGTGTGAATTGTAAATCTAACACAAGGAAGGCTACTTACTTCACTAGAAAGGCCTCATCTTATTCAAATGTGAAAAAAAGTAAGCAGAATGCAAAAAATACTGAAGCAGAAAGATCTGGCTCTCAAGTTTGTTCCAACCAACATTAAAACAAGATTTTCAGAACCCCTTCTGACTAGGTTAGGGTACTTCACCATCCAAGAAAACTGTCTTTCAATAAGAATCCTCTTCCACTGTTAAGAGGGCATACAGTTTCTACACCATTCCCACCTCCAAGTCATTGATAGGGAACAGACACAAGTAATCCCAGGTATACCTACAACTCTTTTTCCTGCTTCTTACATATCTATGAGTCCAACTTTAGATCTAGTCTGATGCTCAGGATCAAGGATGTACGAGTTTCAGCACCATTCCCTCTATACAAAATTCAGTTATAGTAGCTTTGACATAACATAGCTGTGAGGGCATTCAGTCATTGATTTACCACTGGTTGTGTTAATGTGATTTTTCACACTCAATTTCACATTTAGGAATCAAGCCCAAAAAATATTGTCATTTACCTCAGAGAAAGTTAAGTTCTGTCACAAGACAGGGACAGAAGGAAAAGTCAGCACTATGGAAAGGACCCAAAGGAGACAAGTGAAAAAAGGTGATAAAAGGGAAAACAATGAAACAAAGTAGCTGAAGAGAAAGTCTGCTGATGAAAGATAGCAAGAGGAGTCAGGAGACAGAAGAAGTAACATACAAGAGGAAACAAAAAGTATCTAAGCAGCATGAAGAAGCAGTACCTTCACCAGTTCAAAGGGGAAACGCTCATGGAAGATGCGGTTGATTCGAGCTCCTCCCGACAGCTCATAGGTGTCAATTTGGTCCCCAGAGCCTTCAATGCGTTTCTCAAAGTCCACAGCAAACTGCTGGACCATCCTGAAAGAAAACCAAGAGCATGAAGTAGAACTCTTCACTGAGCAGTCCCTTCCAGGGAGAGACACTGGGGCCACTTACTGAAGCAGAGCTTTGGTCTTGCGAGCAGGGTCATCAGGGCGAAAGTTCTTGTACTCCTCCACCTCCTTCTCGATGGAGAGGAGCTGGCTCTGGAGCTTGTTCCGCAGCCCTGGCAGCGTGTCACGGATGTGGTTGGTCAATTGCTGCATGAGAAGAAGGTTTAAGATGACAAACCTCTAGGTAGCTACTGGGAAGAGTGTTCTGCCTCCACACTATGAAAAAGATAAAGGCTCCCCTCTCTTTACAGTTCTGCTGGGTGGTCCTAACAAAATGTCTATCCCAGGACAAATACCAGTTATGAGCTAAGGTATTCCCACTCCCCAGCTCCTGCCTACTGCCCCCCTCCTCTACTCTTGACCTTCAGTTTACCTCCTAGTCCGGTGAAAAACTTCCCTCCACACAAACCTGCTGACTCAAACCCAAGAATAAATTTCACATACAAGTATTAGCATTTGCTTTATACACAAGGGTAAAGGCTATTCTGCCTTCAGATTAGCACACCATTGACACTCAATGTGTTGGTAAAGCCTTTTTTTCCAAAAAAGAGGGTGAAAAGGCCAAGGTGGAAGGAGCCAAAACCACTCATGAGGCTCTAATAAGAGGGTTTCCACAAAGCAGAAATCAGAAAGACCTCTCATCCTGATCGTGTGTATACCACAAACCAACTACTTGATTTGAAAGTGAAAGGATAAATCAGAGCTCTGCCTTTGGTGTGCAGGCTGCATTACTAGCCTCAATGTGTTTCACAACCAGTGACACCACGGGCAGCAGTTCTTGACTGTGGACAGTACCTGGTTCAGTACTTTCTGCAGGAATGGGGTTCCCATGCGATCAGCCATATGTCTGTAGGCTGGGTGGGAGAGAAAAAACTTTCTCTCTGCAGCCAGAGCTGCCTGAATGTCCTTCTTGCCATCTATGTCCTTCTGACTTCTGTTGACCACACCAATGTAACCTGTGAGAGTGGGGTTAGAGATCAGATGGTTGCAAGGATCTAAGTAAAACTTGGACTTCAGAAGGAAGTTATTCAGCCAGCAGCATTACAAAAGGGGGGTTCTAGTGGCAACACATTATTAGGGGCAATTGGAAGAGCTTAAAATTAGAATTTCCTCAAATGATCCAGGTTCTGATATTTTGGTATGCAGGACAAAAATGAATATGGAACAGAGAATTAGCTTATTTATTACTATTCCCCTAACACAAAGCACACTCCAGTCTCATTTATTTCAGACTGTCCTTTTATGAGTACTTGGCACAGGTATTTTTGAAATGGCCACAGCAAGTACCACAGCCCAGAATTATTTAATCTCTTTACTATGGCAGTGAGGGGAGTGTTTTAGACATCTTTCACAGCTTGCCTTAATGAGAGGAGGAAAGAGACAGTAAAAATAAGAGCGTAAGGCTGTGTTTCTACTAGGACTACATATCAAGGTATAAACACCTAAAAAGTTTCTGTTAACATCATGACTGAGTCCTGCTCCCCAACTTTTTTCACTTCTAGATTGGAACAGGGATGGCTAAACCACAAGTTGTAAGAGATGTTATAGGAAGGGGATGCACTGGAAGAAGAGGATGAGGCCAGGACATCTCATGCAGGGAAAACAGAGGAAGGAAATCATGGACAAAGCATGAGGAAACATACCCCTACGGAGGGGAAGCAATTTGTTTTCTAATACATCTCGTGCATCAGTTCCTTCATCCATAAGATCCAGCTTGGTGATGACCCCAATGGTGCGTTGGCCTATGAAAAAAAACAACATACTTGATCAGCAAAGGACTCATGTATTGTTTTCCTCTGCTCACAGAGCTTACAGATTGCCCAACTTAGCTACCCAAGGGCTCTTAAATCACACATTACAGCTCCCATTATGTACAAGAGGCCACAAGAGCAAAACACACAAAAAAATCAAGATCGCTTCTCAGTTGTATCCTGCTGAATGCACAAGTTATGTCACAGCAGAAAAGGATTTTAGTGCATATTTTCCTAGATCTTTCTAGGCCAAATGCAAATGATTAAAGGAAAGGAAATCATTCAACTCTTTAGAAATGGGGCTTAGACAAATGAAGAAAAGAGGAGTAACAAAATTTCTACTACAGCAACTATTAACACTCACTAATACCTCTCAGAAGAATGTTTGTTTGTAAAGATACATTCCAAGGCAACAGATACGAGCCACAGCTACTGGGCTAATCACAACCAAATGAAAATCAGGCCACTCTCCAGTAATGCCAGGATAAATTAGGAGACATTTACCTTGAGGATCCACCTCCTTTGCAATCTTCAGGGCATCAGAATTGGCCAAATCAGAGTTGGCTGGGGATACTGCCAAGATGAGGCAGTTCTCTTTGGTGACAAACTGCATGAGCATGTCTCGGATCTGGAACTCGATGTCAGGGGGTTGATCCCCTACAGGAACTTTTGTCATGCCTGGCAGATCCACCAAGGTCAGGTTCAGGACTAGACACAGGACACAAGAGTTAGCACAAGAGATTGCTAGGGTAGGAATGTTCTTGCCTTTAAGTATCACCCATAGTTAAAGTGATTCCAGTATACCATAGGAATAAGAGATGCACACACAAAAACACACAAAGCTTTCTATTCCTTTCTTGTTACGGCTCAGTAAGAACTAGTTGCAGGTTGTTTCTACTGTGATTGTCAATGATCTCATCACCCTGCCCTTTAAATCACTTGTCACACTGATCAGGAAAACTGTGCCCTCAAAGTCCTTCCACATATGCTACACTGAACAGGAAGGGGCAATAGCTCTTATTTTCAGGTCACAATGGACTGCAGAGCCTTCTAGAAGAGGTAGTCTCTCTGCATTAGGACTCACCATGGGGAGAGTAGACTCGGAGATTAATGGGCACAGGGGAAATCCCTTTGTTGGAGCCAGTAACACGATCTGTTTCAGCCTCAATCTCCAAACGGACCTCCTCAAAATCGGTGAATTTCTTTCCTTTGCAGTGTAGGAACTCGCCATATTCTATTTAAATAAAAGCAGAGTCAGAAACAGCCACAGAAATCAGAGAAACTCAAAATGTGATGAAAGCATCACATCCTGAAGCACAACACAACAAAACACAATTGAAGGGATGAAGTCTGGAAAGGGCCTTTCCCAGAGTTTGCAGGTTGGAACAGAAGTTACTGCAGTCATGTTTATGTGGCCAACATCTGAGATAATTCAGTTGAGCCCAACATCTTCACCCCCTTAATTCACTACATTTTCAGCAGGGTCATCTGGCTTTTAGGTCTTACCCACTCAGAATCACAGCTGCATAGGCAAAGGAAAATTATTATGTGCGTGCATGGAGCCATAACTAATAAATTAAAACAAAAGAAAAAAATTAAGAAGCATTTCACTTTTGAACACTTAATGCATCAGATGTTAAACAGGCAAGAAGGCTGCAGGTTATTTTTCCTGGGGAAAATTCTTCTTTCTTTTCTCCAGTGAGCAGGGCCACTGATCAAACAAGTCTTCCTGACTAAGAGGGCAATCCAGGTGGACACACAGGGGAAGGGAGCTCACATACCTGTGCTGGCATTTACCAGCTGAAGGACCAGTGGGCGCCTGGTTACGATGCCAGATCCACGTGGCAGAAAGTCCCTGAAATGAAACAGGAAGTTTTGGATGAGTGAGTGATTGTTTCCTTCCCTTTTCACAGCTTTTCTGATTCTATAAGTGCACACGGATTCTAAGAGGGAGTCCCAGCTACGAGCACAAAAAACTTTAAGGCACTAAACACAAAGTGCCTCTCAGTGAGAAGGGCAAGAGCTTCCTCTGAAGTAGTTTATACTCACAGCACAGTCCCTCTAATCATTGTCTGTGACAGTACAGCTCCTCCAGTGCAAGTTCCAAGTTAACTAACAAGCTTGTTTAATACAGCTGTCTGTACTTTGGAAAAAAATAATCTTTCACCTTTCAGAAAGAAAAGAGAAGTTGACACAGAGCCAAAGAACTAGCATGCCTCCTTTTGGCAAAAACAATTACACAAATTCACTCACACCCTGCACTTGGGGCTTGAGAAGACACCACATTGTCCCAGTGTGCAAACACCACATGATACAACTGAGAAAATAACCAGCAGCCAAAGGCTTGTTTCCACACAGGGTCTCTCCTGGCTATAACTACTCAAGATATTAGTATTGCCAAAGGCAAAAGCAGCAGTTCCTTCAGTATTTACAAGAATCCTGAATTTTTGTGTTCTTCAAGTAATTTCAAGGGAAAGCAGCCTTTCGCTAACGTTCTCCAAATGCTGACTTAGCAGCCACAGCCCACCAGTTCTCCTTTGCTTTTCCTTTTTTTCCCAGTCCAAAGCTAGGCGTGCTCACTGCATCTGCTGATGACCTTGCTAGTTTGTGGCCTGGTTTTCTAGTATTTGGCTGTTCATGTGGCTCTTCAAGAGCCACTGAGCAGTTCTGAAAATATAATTAATTGCTTCCTTACCTACTGGGAGAAGCATCACTTCAAAATACAGCAGTTTCTTACAGCATGAACATAATTTTCTCAGTTAAAAGAAGCCCTGCCTACACTGGCAGGGTTCTGGCAGACAATCCTCCTTCCCTTCATAGCTGTGGCAAGGAATAATTTTGCTGATTCAGGAGTAACTATTGATTCTGCTGAATGAGAAAACCAGGGCTCTCCACTTCGAGGTCTTCCTCTTACTCCTGCATGAACTTAAGATTGACAAAGTCCATGAAGATGAGAAATGAGTTTGTTTCAACACACCAGACAAGGTCTTGAGCAGCTCTGTTTCAGCTCCTGGTTTGGCCACTCATTTCCTGCGTAACCCTATGCAAGTTATTCTGCTTCTCTGTATTTCCATTTTCTCAGCTATAAAAGTAATGCTCCATCTGTGGGAATGTCAAAATAACTTGATAATATCAAAAACTGGAGACTAGGTTCAAGTGGAATGAGTATTAAGAGGTACGGTACATCCTCTAACACATCAAATAAAAATATCACCTATTAATTACTAAGTCAGGAGTAATGGGACCTCTGGTACAACTCTACCAGTTAAAATTAGACAAACTTATTCTCGTTATCTTAGACTTTGCAGAAATATAAAGCATTAACTAGGGATTGCCTTTCTTTTTCAAATAATACAACTCTAGTTTTTCCATTCCAGTGGGATTAACCCTGGAATCTTTGAGACACTGCATCATTCTAACAGTTTTCTGCTGTCTCAGCTCCATTCCTATAGATGTCTGCAGTCAATATGTGGAAAAGTCCTATCCTTGTATCAGTTGTTAGCATAACAAATCCATTTGAGCTCCACTGAATTATTTTGAACTTATACCTGGGAAAAAGGAATCCAATTACTACAGATTCCCTTTCCAACACATCAAGACAGTTCTCTAGTTATTGGTTTCCAACTTGCAGTATCAAATCTTGCTTTGCTGTAGAAAAAGGACGACCTGCATTTATAAGCATGAAATCAATAGGAAACAAGATCCTATTCATGCTCCACTATGTTTTCCTGAATCTTTCTGCTTTGGTTAAAATCCCGATTTCTCTGCTGCCCTTATCATAGCTACTATGAAAAAAAAACCCTCAAGACAAAGATGGACAAGAAACCTGTGACACTGGGTTCCAGCATTATTTTGAAAAGATCCAATTTATTTGTAAACTTAAGTAGCTCCCAAGCTATTCAAAGGAAAAACCACCAAGTCCTCTAGAGGACAAGACAACAAATCCATAAGCCAAATTTTGTCACCTAAACCAACAATCTTTAGTGCTGCTCTAGTTCTGAGTGAAATACATGCAAAATTGACCCATAATATCAGAAAAAGAATGTGTGTTCCTAAGCATAAACTCTTGGGAGGTACATGCAGTTCAACTTCCAAGTTTTCTCTACACTTGACTCGTATCAGGAGTTACAGCCAAAAAGCTTTAATAAAAGAGCCCTACAACTGATGCAGTATCATCCCATGGTATCCATGTTATTTCCTATTCTTCATTTGCTTCCTCTCTACAGTCTGCTGGAAAAACCCCTTCCTCCTCCTGCTCCAGCTGAGCCTTTCAAATCATAGCAACTAAAAAGTAAATTCATACTTTTAGTAAGTAGTAAATAATAGGGATTAGTAAATTTTGCAGGGAGCTGGCTGAGTGTCGAGGAGGAGTGGAGAGCCCTGCCTGCCCTCTTGCAGGGGGCACAAACTGCTCCTGCAAATAAACTGCAACCACAGAGCACGTGTGGCACAGACAACACGCCCAGTGCAGTCTGAGTTCACTTCAGAGCCTGAAGGAAGAGCTACACACACAGCTATTGCTCCAGAAAGAGCAGCCCAAAGTGATGACACCGAGTAGGAATCAGAAAGACAACACATCAAAAACCACCAGGTGCCAGATGACCTAGGCAGGAAAGAGCAGAGGGGTTAAACTGGCATATTCCAGCAGGTGAGATGTTAAAGGGCAGGGCTGAGGGACGAAAAAGAAAGATGGAATAAGTCTCCAGAGATAAAATGTTATAAAGGCCTTGAGTGCTGAGACAAGGAAGCCTCTAGCATGACATCAGAGCCTCATTACATACATCACTATACATGACTGTGCCTGAATTATATTATTCAAGTTGAGGGCATAAACCCCTGTTTTCCTCTTTCACTTTTTATCTTAAGAACTGGGAAGTCCTTTTTCTGTTGCTTTGTTTGTAACACACAGAAGAGCACGACAACATTTGATTTCCTGTGCTTTAAAGCAGGAATACAACACTGTGCCACTCCCCCAGGCTAGGCTTCATCTAGAAAATACACAAAATAGCAGTGAAAACAGACAGAGCTGTATTCAGGGAATATAAATACTTAATTTGCTTGTAGCTTTCTCAGCTATTGACTCAAAATTCTGAATCAAGATATTGAGGTATCAGTTCTAGCAATGCAATTCCAAGCATTTTATCAAGGTTGGAAAACTAGGCTCAGATAACTACATTTCCCAAAACATCACTTACTAGAAGACTTATTTCTATGTATTTCACACTCATTTTTTTATTACCAACAGGCAGAGAGAGAATATTGAGGTAGGTAAATTCTTGGTCTGACCAGAGATAGATCTCCTCTTCTAAACCAAGGATGCAAATCTTGATGTGCTGAAAGAGTTCAGGCAGGAAAATGACCTGAAAAGGCATTTATTGTTGAGTTTTGCACTGCTCAGTTCTGAAGGGTTTACACATGTTCTTGACTAGCTACCTCGGGGCAAGCACAATCACAGCATCCCTTCCAGTCTTATTACTATTTTCATATGCAGAGCTGCATGAGAGTGCAGATTTGGGCTAAAAGCTGCATTCATAATGCAGTAAATAAAGTATTGAAGGGAAGGGAACCAATCTAGAAGTTACTGTAGAGCAACACTGAAACAAAATCCAAACACCTTGAAAACACATTAAAGCAGTCTTGATCTTGTACAACAATACATTTATAATCAGGGCACTGGGAATTGGGGTTTCCTTAATTGTTTTCTTAGTTTGTTAGCTTATTTGTTTGAAGTTTTTAACTAAAGCCATATAAAAAGCATTCATGCATTAAGCAACTTAGAATCCTACAGAACAAAAAGGTTATTAGTGGCTATTAGTGACCCAAAAAAAAAACAAAAAACCCAACCAAACCCCACTTTGCTCTATAAACAAGTTTTAGAATTCATTTAATGACTTGCACAGTACAGAGGACTAGAAATTAAAAGTATCATCAAGCAAAGACACTTTGCCCAGACTATTCATAAAACAAAGGAGATTGACAAATTGCTTGTATAAATCAACATATATTGTATGGAATGGGAGGCAAAGATAGATGCAATCAATAAAAGTAGGACATGGAAAGCGTGGCATTACCTGAAGAGGCACACACTGAAACTTTCTGACATGTTTCTGGTGCTTATTCACTGTCACTACACTGAAGAAAATGTGACTGTCCATTAAAATGAGCTAGTTCTCTGCAGGAGGGGCACATTTGTGTCCACACACACACAAAGTTTGCTCAGACCAAAGAGTATTGCATACTGCTTTGGTCAAACACTTGATTTGATGTTTTCCTGTTAAATGAGATACTCTGGAGGAGGAGCAAGTCTTTGAGAATCTAAGTGACTGTTAGGGGCATGTTGTGCCTGGTCCACCAGCTTTGCTGGAATAAATGCTCTCAAATTCTGATAAATCCAAGACAAGTAATTGCATGAGCCAGTTGTCCCTTCATGCTTTGCCAGAAGTATCAGCTCACTGCTTTAGGTTTGTGCTCTAAGGCTGAGAGATTCCTGTAACATTTACAGCACTGTTTCATTCCAGCAATCTGTATTTGCAAACCTTTCTTTGACCCTGTAGCCATGATATCAGAAGTGATAACCACAACTTCCTAACAGGAAAGGGCAAGAACAGCATCCCCACACACTACCTCAGGCAGCAATTGCTTCTCCATAGATTCTCTTCCACTGCAAATATGAGCATCATTTATTCCCTCTTTCCACCAAATTCAAATTTTGCACTGGTAATCTGTAGTTCTGAAAGGACTTCGAATCAAAGCTTTTTCATGTATGATTATTGTCTTCACTGAAGTTGCAACAGAACTCTTCAGCAGCCAAAACCAGAACAGAGCCCACCGTACAATCTCTTGCTCTGCATGGAACACAGACCAAATGCTTGCTTTCCCTGTCTCTGGAGGAGCTGGAAAGCTCAGAAAGCTGTTTGTAGAGGGCTCTGAAATACAAACCTAGGCCTAGTCTAGACAAACCAACACAGCATTGTTGCAGTCAATTGTTTGCCAGACCTTTGAGATTCTTGAATTAGAATGCACTAGAGAAGTTAAAGCCTCAATTAAAGAGCCAAAACAGCAGTTTATGAAGACATAAAAGTAGTTGTAAAGAACAGAAGGGAACACCAGCATCTAATCACTTAATTTCAATTTGATTTCTTATTAAACATCTATAGAAAAATAGGGTATTAAGGGATGTGTTTAATCCCCGGGTTGGATTATATTAGTTTCAGAAAATTAAAATTCACACAGCCTCTATAATTTCACATGGCTGTTTGTATTTTAATTCGAGTATTTGTAACTTCCTGTGTTCTGATGGTGCCCGGGGACAGCAATTCAATCAGAAATGCACTGCACAAAGCAGCATGCCAATATACTACAAGAAATACAGTTCTGTCCCTATGGATTTTACTGTCTGGTTACACAGCTCAGACCTGCTTCTGCTTAAGCTTCAAACCATTTTCATCTGTCAAGGCTTATAATTGATCATTTCATCATTCTCACACGTCCCGATCAAGAGTTCCTCCCTAGCTCATGATGGCACAGTGCTTTACAAGAATCCCAAGCCAATCTATTGGTACCTTTGACATATGATTCTTCTGATTACTGTGCCCATCAGCAACATCCACATCCTCATACAATATGCATTCATGGACAGCTTATACATTTCTCTGAGCAGCCCTTCATCTCACAGCACTTGTATTTTCAAGCATGTTACTTCAGCACATGAAAAGGAATCCTTAACACACAGGCTGACACTTATAGGGCATATTAACCACACACTAAAAATATTTACTATTAATCATATTGACTCCTAAAACAAATACCTCAGAAAGAGTAGGAGCTTTGTACTTCTTGGTCACTAACTCCTGGCTAACAACAGACATCATGTAGTTCTACTACAATGAAGAAGGATACAGGACTGCCCTCGGAACACTTTATCTGATCTGATCCTTCAAGCAAAATGCAAGTACATTTGTAAACAACTCCATAACTCAGGTGTGGGGCAAGAACAAAGACAAATTTGTTCTTTCCCCTGCTACCCAGCAGGTTACCAAGAGGGCTGCACTGCAGATTCAGAGCTTCCTGCTAACTTGGTTGGATCTGTGAGCTCTTCTCTTGCCTGAGCCCAAGTACTTCTCAACTAAAAAAAACCCAGACAGGCCAAGAGGAACAGCAAGCATTAAAAACAGGCGCAGTATGAACAAAAACATCCATCAACCTGCTATTCTGTTTTTCTCTGCCCTAAGCTTTTATATTCCTTTCATACTGCATCACATGAACTTGGACATCAGTCACACAGACTCATAATCATACGGTAAGTCTTGTTCCTAGTTAAGCCATGTTTTTTTCCATTAAGGTTAGCACCTTTAAATAACTTTAAGCCAGAAGATGTGCATTATTTTATCAGCCAATCTCCAAAGCACAAGTATGCCTGACCCACAGTGAACAAGAGCAATTCCATAAGCACTTTAGTATAATGCAACTTCTTAGGATGCACTTTGTACTGGTCACACAATGGATACATATAGAAATAAAGATCTATTGTAAGTACACAATTTTCCAGTATACTGGTAATATTATTGTGCACAATGATTCATTATTCAAGAAAACAATTGTGAAAAATAAAGACAGGCAATAGTTCATGAGTGTCATCACAATATACACGTTAAGAGAAACAAAAAAAATTAAAGAGAAGGCTTTCCACTGCCTTGTACCTTGAGTTCCTATTTACAATAGAGCAGAGGGAGGTTAACACTATTGTGCTGGCTTGGGACACTTACAACTGTTTTGTTAAGTAGTTCTGATGCTCAAACAGCCTCTCCAACACCTGGCGACTCCTCCCCAGTACAGCTCCCCAAGTCAGTAAGCAAAAGGACCAAACAGCCTCCCAAGTGTGGGAGTTTGCTGTGCTTAAGGTGAGTTCCCATAGACCACCCTAGAAAATGCACAGGTGCTGCCCAAGCAGGGCAAAACACAAGTGCCAGTATAAGCTGGACACATTTATAACATAATACTGGATAATTTGCAAACACAAGTCAGAGAGGGTAGAGAATGAAGTATAAAGTAACTTCTGAAATTGGCACTTCCTCCCCATCTGCCTTGAGTTGTCCTATTCCTTTGTGCAGAACTGAACCCAATACCAGCACAGGGACCAGCAAGTGAGGGATGTTCTGCCCAAGGTTTTGTGCAGAGTGAGGCACTGAGGTCTTCAAACATGAAAGGACAGCAACTACGCTAATTCAGTGTAAAAATTAAGTGTAGTAATATCAGTATTACATGTTCACACCGCATCCTGCTCCAGAACTGACATGATTATCACCACAAGAATCACCTTTGCTGTATTTCCTGCACCTCTTTTACCACTGACCAGGATATGTCATGTTCTGGAGCTCTCCTGTAGCTTTTCCCACACTGTGCTCTCACTTCATTCAAAATAAGAAAAATACAGTGTATTTACAGTTAACATAAAAACTCAATAAAGCCACATCAGAAACCTGTGTGTATTGCAAAACACAAGACTTCAAAAACCACAATGACCCCACTCCACAGGCTATGCTGAAAAGACAAGAAACCTTTCAGGAGACTCCCTCCTCCAAGAGAATCCACCTCCATAGAAAGCTGCATGCCTGGCTGTTTGAAAGCCTACACAGTGAGTCTGGCGAATCAAATCCAGTTCCTCGTGGACAGGCATAATGGTGAGGTTTGTTTCACTGACATTTGGGGTAACTGATGTGCCATGGAGGGACAGAAGTTGAATTTCAAGCTTTCATCTCAGCCATTTTATCATTAGCTTGTCTCCTCACCCTGGGACACAACACAATTACTGGCCACTGATTTACATATACAGAGGTGACAGTGTCCAGTACTGGTGTCTGGGTAATTTTTGGTAGTGCCCAGATCTTTCTTACAGGACAGGAAAAAGATTTTTGTTACTGGAAGGCATTGTCATATTCATGTGCTCTTGGAGCACCCACATGCCTTGAACATCAGAAGAGTTAATCAAAAACGTGTTTTTCCCACTCAGAACTGTTTGTTGAGCCAAGTGTGGGCTGAGGGGGCTCAGACAATGGGAGAGGGAACACCCTGGGGCAGCGTTCTCTCACATCACTGATACTTCAACTGCAGTGGCCGTGTTCAGACTTCTGCTTGCAGCACCTTCCTTAACACTGCTAAAGCAGAAGGAAAGCACACAGCAATTTTTATATGAATGCTCACTTGGAAACAGCTCTCTCCCCCAGCCCTCCCCAAGTGCACTAAATTCTGCTTTTCTTGCTTATCTCTCACTGCACAGACTGGCTCCCAGGAGCCATCCATAGCAATTGGTACCTCTCTCATCCACTCTTTCCACATCTCCTTTCTTGGCATCTCAGCCCCTCTCCTGTACATGCCTCTATGCAGGTTGCTGGAAGCAGTAGGATAAGATAAGTTTTGCTGTTGTTTATTTTCATTTGAATCCTTTGGGCTGATTTTTCTGTTTCACACTCCACTAGCTTCAGGATACATCAAAATCTGGAAGACAGCTGTGAGCATCATGCCAAGTCATGGCTGTGCTGGAGCTGCTGTGCACCAGTTAATCAGATGCACAACTACAGAGCCCTCATGGCTGCCCTGCTTCCATGGGGCAAGAGACTTCCAAGGAATTCACAGGCACTCTTACACTTCTAGTCAATGGCCTGGGGGCCTGCCAGCATGCAGACTAAACTGGCATAGCCAAGAGTCTGCCCCAGGCACTTCTGCTGCTGTATGTCTACAGTAATTCCAAAGAAGCCAGCACACCCCAGCTTTATGCTTGGTAGACCTTACTGCAGGATCTGGCCTGACTTTCAAGGTCTATATATATATTTTTAGATGACCTGAAACTAAAGCAGAGATATTGCATTCTTCTGATGCACCCCTGCAAATCCATAACCAGGATTATCCCATCCAATTGACTTAGTGGCTGTGCTACAAAGCAAGAATTTCTGCTAGAAGCTGCCCTTCATCCCTAACTCAGTTTACATAACATGGAATATAGGAACTCCTATATACAGTAAGGGGAGACAGAAGCTGAGCACACAGAATTTCTCTCCATTAGAGACAATTACATAGCTCCTGTCCTACATTTGTAGGAAACAAGGGAGTACCTTGGGCAAAGGTTCAAACACACACAGGCATTACCCTTTCTGTCAGTTTTCCATGGTCTGCCTTCTTTCTATCTAGAAATGCAAGCTCTCCCTCTCAGTCAGTGCTAGAGCCTGGACAGGCAAGTGCCTTTAGAACCTGAGAGCCTGAAATACAGAGGTGTTGGTTAACTCCTTCAGAAGGACCAGCACTGGGATCTTGCACAAGGGCACCAGGCCCATTTGAATAGGCTCAGTTCTACAGACCACTAAAAATACCTGGGGTTTAGTCAAAACTCTTATTATTTGAACCTGTTCAAGGTTCATATTCATGCTTTGATTCCTTCTGCGGTTTCATGAGGTTTTCATTTTTGAAAAAAAGGTCTCAAAATCATCACCGCTACAGCACTTCAAGCTCTGGGGCTTTCTGAGAGCAGTACAACAAATTGGACTTAAGAACAATTTCATCAGCAAGCATCACTTGAAGCCTGTCTGAAAAATCTCAGCTTCCTCAAGACCTTGTAGACACCACAAACAGTTTTCAACTCTTGCCTAAAAGGTGTGGTGAGGTACAAGCACAGCTCATTCCCTCAGCCATCCCAACTGAGGTGCCTGGGTGCAGCTGCCTGCACTGTAATGCCGCCCTCCTTTGGGGCTATGAGTAACCAAGGTTAAACTCTTTGTTTTTAAGTGCCATGGAGGGCTGTGACCCTGGGAATCCCACAATGGGAGCAGATTGGAGCCACGTGATTTTCTCCCTAATTGTGATCAGTGGCTGATAGATAATCCCTTCATGGGCTGCTGCTCTACAATTGCTGTGCAGCAACCAATCCTTTCCGAGAGGCAGAACCAGGCCCAGGGGGATAATTTCCCCTCCTACTTCCCTAAAACATTGTGAAATCTACTGTTTCCATAGAAACAAATCAGTTTGATGTCCACACATCTTCTGCATCCCTCACTGGTGGGAATCAGCCCCAAGCTGCTGAGGTTTTAAGCAAGTATCTACAGTTATAGGTCAAGAGTGTGGAGGAGAAACAAGACACAGTTCCAGCATACAAACCCAACCATCTCATCCAAAATGTTGTTTGCTTCAGTTCATCTCTGCTAGGAGAGAATTAATCAGGAATATTCTTCCCCTCCTCCATTTTGAGGGTTATCTGCCAGCTCCCTCCCTGCTATCTTTCTGCAGATGGGTTAGTCCAGAATACGTGAGGACGTACAACACAGATGGGAAATCAAAACAGAACACTCCAGCACTTCATGTGCACTTGTGAGCCAATTTACTCTGTATTGCTGCAGGTAAAAGACTGTAAAGGCATTTTCTTGTTTGGAGCACTGCATTTTACTGTGGAGAATTATTTAGAGAGTGGTACAGCCTACAGTGCACTGCCTGATCTCAAAAAGTCACTGCCCGTTATAGCAAATGCCGCATTGACTCCAGGCTGCAGAGCTGGGGAAGCAGAGGCTGGAGAGAGAGGAAAACTGCAGCACTGCTGCTGTGCAGCTTCCTCTAGGACTTCTGAGTAATAGAAAATGAAGTCCTGGATTTTCTTTGCTGCCTTGGGATATTCATGGTAAAGAATAACACAGCAGTGATTCTGCATAACAATATCAGGAACTCAAGAGAATAAGCAGCCTGGTGTATCCTGAATGGATGTGGCAGCAAGGATTACACATTTGTGGAAAATGCAGTTTTGATTTCAAGAATTACAATCCCAGGAGAAAGGAAACAAGGCTGGTTTTACTCATGTGAAAAAAAAACCCAAAAAAACTAACACCAGAAATACTGCACTGCATGACAAATTCTCCACCCCAGAAACTGTAAACCAGACCTTTATGTCTGTCTTGCTTAATTTTCTCCATCACAGGACAAAAGCAGGCTTTCCTTTTGCTACTTCAGAAGTATTTATACCCTGGCAAAAATCTCCCTGCAATTGCAGAATCTCCCTGTAATGTCCAGACAGTCCCCAAGAAGACAACACCAGGCAGCAGCAACACCCCAGAGTATCAAATTAGTTCAGTCCCTATGACAGTAGTGAAGAAACAGGCTTTTTTAAAGGCCAGAAAGGTAAACCCATGACCCAGCACCTTTGCCTCTTTTTCAAGCTGCACTGATCTGTCATAACACTGCAGCAACACTGCTCTGCTTTGGCACAAACAAATCTACCAACAACCCCTGGCTCTGCTCTAACAGAAAGCTGCAGCCTTGAAAAACATGACCTGTTCAGCACCTGCAACTTGAGCTGTGAGAAAACAAAAGGACAAGTTGTACACTAAAACTCTGGGACAGGAATGCCTGATGGGAAAGCACAGCCACAATAACACCCTAGGATTAATGGATGCTAAGACTGATGAGCAGCAGGCTGACCTTGCTATTTCCCACCACCAGTGTCTTAATCTCTGGCCAGGCTGCAGCTGAGTTCAGACTAAAGGCTGCCCAGCAGCAGAGGCTCTCCTGTGTTCAGAGACACCATTATGCTCTGCACCAGTAACTAATATTCACACTACTCACCACATGGAGACTCAGGATAAAAAAGGGGTTATCCCCTTTTTGTCCTTCTCTCCTCCAGAGAAGGAAACAGGTACAGTGGCAAATTCAGAGATATCAAATACCTGTGCTAAGCATTATCTTAGATTTCTTGTCAAAACTCCACCTCTGGAGTCCTGGTATTTGCTGCAAGACCCAAGAGAAGAACGAATGTAGCTGGAGGCACATTTCATCACTGCAGCATGACACTTCCTCCATTCCCAGACAGCACTGTGTGCTAGAAAAGGAGACAAGCTGCCCAGAGCCTGAATTCCTTAAAGGGTAGAGACAACTGAAAGAGTTCATTGGGAAAGGCAAAGTCACTTTGATGAGCCCACAGACACAAACCCAAATGGAAGCTGCATGAGGGAGGATGATACCTCAACAAGCCATGATGCACTGTTAGCTGCCACACATTGGTGGTGGGTTTATAAAGCTGAATGCATGTACCCCAATAGCTTATCTCAAGTCAGTGGTAAGAGGCAGAGTGTGTTGTGGATGGGGAGGTAGCCTGCTTCCCTTCCAACAGGCCAGGCAGGATGGACAGAATTCCATGGGGTAACAGAGTTATGCTCCACTCAGGCATCCTGACCAAACTGCCCACAGTGCATGGCTGTCCTGCAGAGGGAATTTAAGATGCCAGTTTACATCTCTGCTCTGCCTGGAGAAGTATGCAGGAACAGTGCCAGGCTCCTTGCTACGCAGTGCACCTCTGCAGCTCCAGATATAATTAGGATCAACCCGGGCTGGGAACGTGGTGCAGAGGCACTGTCTCTTAAAGCCCTTGAAGGAGACCCAGCAGACTGATTGCAAACACCTCTAGTGCAGTGCAAAGTCAGAAGAATTAAACTCTACTTAAAAAACCACACAGGACATCTCCATTTCCTATTATACCAGAACAAAAATTGGATCAATACTCCCAGAAGAGATGAGCATTTCTCCTGCTGTCTGGCTCCAATGTGCCAGTGGAACAGCACCTCTCATGTCACAAAGCACATTTTGCTCTACTGAGATTTGGGCAGTGACCATGGGAGGTGACAAAAAGGCTGGGCTTAAATTCAACAACAAAGTAAGAACAAAACCAGGTGTTGCCTTATCAGTGGGCATTCCCACAGCAAAACTGTGGCACAGTGACTTGGACAGACCACAGTCTTACAGCCTTCCATTCCTTTCCTTTCCTTATTTTCTACAAGTAAAGGCTTTAACTAATTTTCTCTCCCTTGTATCCCCACTCCACCAATACAGTGATTTCTAAGACATTTGCTTTTGCCCCTCCAGGTATCCAATGTGAGTTCAACTTTGTCCAAGCAGAAGTTGGCAAAATACCAAGTGCCAATGCAGTAACTCACTTATTCTTTTGCAGTAAACATTCTTTAAATATCATTCCTTCAGTAGCCTATAAAAATTCATTCAGGAAATGGATCTCTTTCTCAAAAATGAGTTTGGGGTGCCTGGTAGTTTGCGGGCCTGAGATAACAAACACATGAATACGCATAAGCAGAGTAATCCTTAGGAACAGGAACTAATCAAAGTAGCACAGCCCAGAGGGAAGAAGTTTATTGCTGGGATCTCTGCTGAGAGCTGCATGATGTAGAAGAGGTGACCTGAGTTTCAGTGCTGGAGCTCTAGCATCAGCTCTGCAGTGTGACATATGTCATGCACCAATCCCTGAGGGTATTCTGCATTTTGGAATGTACCAACCTCCTCCTTACCCGAAGCTTTAACCCCACTGCGACAGATCTCCTCTCAAGGCCACCACCATGCTCAGGCAATTCCCAGCTATTCATAGAGAAGCTTCTATTAAAAGTAAAAGCACAATCAGCTTAAGAAATAGCCAGAGATTACACAAGAGATCACAGCAGCCAGAAAGAGAGAAAACCAAACATGTGTTAGAATCAAGGGGTTCCATCATGACCCAGAGCACTATAAGCTCAGAGTACATCATAAACAAGTCAGTGAGGCTGAATATCAGCATAAAACCTGTGAGGGTCAGAGCCTTGTTGTTTATTGGTTTAATTCTGAACTGCCAGGTCACCAGATATATTCCCCTGCTGACAGGGAATTGTTCCTGTGCTGGAAGGCAGGTGGCAAATGGACAGTCATTATAATCCTCATTTCTAGAGGTTTGTAACTACTTGGATAAGGAAGAGCTCTCAGGGCTGAAACAGTCTGTTAATTTGTCAGAGCCCTGAGCCAGATCCTATGTAACTTACTCAGTCTTTACACATGTAAGAGTGGCAGGAAGACAAAGAGGAGAAACTGAACAAAGACTTCAAGATTTTTGCCTTTAGGTACTTCTTTCCTTGTTCTAAGAAATTCAGCACCGCCTCCCCATCCCTGGATCTCCATTCTCAATTTTTTAAAAAAGGGAAACACTGTAATTTCTCCTAGTGCTCTCCAGGGTAAGTTAGCTGTGCTGTGAAAACATTTGCAGATGTTGAGAACCAACTGCTCAGCATCTCTGTCGACTTCTGCCTATTGATATGAGAAAGGGTCTGAATGCAGCTGAAAAACTACTCTGAAATACAGCTGCAATTTATGATCAGCTTTTATCCAGCATTACAGCAACGCTGCCTGGCTTTGCAGCCAAAATCCACAGCAGTATTAGTTTAACACTGGCTGTGTCCTCTCTTAGGCATCACATATAGTACACTGGCCACTCTTGCAGCAAGAGTGTTTCCCAGCCCCAAAATGACAGTCTGAGCAGTTAGACAGGAGCCCAGCATTTCCCGTGTCTGTTATGGTTGTATTAACTCTTCATCCTTCCCCATGGCAGCAACAATGGAGCCCAAAAGCCATAAGAAACAGGAAAGGGAGAGTTAAAGGAGGCTGTTGAGGCAATACATTATTAAAATAGTATTTTCAGCCCCAGAGACTCCAGTTCAATTCCCATTTCCGTCACAAGCGAGGTACTGGGTTTATTCCAAACCTCATTTATTGTTCATTGCGACTGCAACACAAGTATTTTAGCAGAGCTTATAGTTTCAAGACTAAGTCCTGATTTTTAGGAAGGGAAGAGATGACAATGCAGCTCTTAGAAGTTTTGGGATTCTTTATACTTGTCTCCAGAAGCATTTAGGGAAACAGCATCTTTAAGAGAAAAATAATATCCTCAAGCATCCACGTTAGAAATTGCTGTTTTCACTACAAAAGCTACACTGCTCTTCTGTTTGCTCAATTGCTGTGGCCAGGGCTCTAAGAAAAGCCACACAAGTCACAAGACTTGCAGAAAAATGGCAGAAGCTGGCAAGTCTGCTTGCAGTCAGCAAGACACAGCTTGAGGAGCTTGCATAACGTCTGCTTCCAAGAAGCTTCCAAAAGCATGTTATGCTGAATTGCAAGAAGCTACTAACCAGGGACCATCTCACTTCCATTTGGTCATGGCTGGGTCTGCCAAAACTTGCCATGTCAGATGCTCTGGAGAAAACAGAGACACTGTTAGATTCAGATTAAGGGCTCATTATTCCTTACTGTGTCTTGAAGGAAAGCAAAGCAGTTATCTACTACAGGCAGCACCAGGCTCAGAGCTGTGACAAACCTGAAGGTCATAAAGGAAGCAAATACCAGAAACTTAATTGTCCTGTCTGCCCATCTACTTAAGACACCATAAGAAAATTGTGGAGCCACTTTATATTCAACTGTTATTAAAATATTCACTAATGGACTTTGAAGAAAAGCTGGACCTAAGTACGAAGTATCAATGAGTCACTTGGAGTAATTGTTTAAATATCTAACATTAAATTGTGCCCTCAGCTGTCCATCACAGTGTTTTGATGCAGTCTTGCCTGCTCATCATTAAACACTGAAATGTTCTCAGCCCTCTCTTCATAGCTAACCCAATATCTATAGAAGTTAGTTCTGAGCAACACATCCTGTTTGCATTACTAAACTCCATCAAGTCAGTCCAAAACAGGCATGATGTGTGCTTTAGATGGATCACAGATAAATGTAAATTAAGAGAAATAATGTTCTGCAGTTTTTCAGAACCACTCCTTCTTGCAGGCAGACCACCTCCAAACCTAACCAGAACACACAAGTGCTGAAAGTCCAAAACCCTGGGCTTACTCCTCTGTAGGGCTGTGCTACCCATCCCTGCCCTGAAACACCATGCTCAAAAATTCAAGCGCTACCAGGCCATCTAGGCAGCCTTTTATCTCCCAGTGCTTTCGAAGAACACCCTCATTACTCAAACTGTGCACCTGATCTATGCCAGCAGCCAAAGGTGGCTGCACTAGACCCAGCCCCTGCAGAACAGACCTAAGTAACCTGCAAAATACTGAGCAAATCAACCTGCATGAAGAACTAAAGTTCTTGGCACAACATTTCTAGAGAGAAGACAGGCCTTTGCAAGGGCTCAGACAGACATCGCAGCACCATTTTTATAGAGTTTTTGTTTATTGTTAAAAAAAAAAAAAGTTTATCACTTTATGCTTGATCTTTTCCAGAGTTATTTCAAGTGTCCATTAATGATGTACGCCTACATGTCATGGGAGATGCCAACAGCCTCTCCTTTAAGGATGGAGAAAAAGGTATAAAAATTAATCACTAAGAATTCAGCTTCAGAGCAAAGAATAGAATTCTACCTCAAGGCTGAACATGCCCATTTGCCTGTAATGAGAGACAATATTCCTTAACCATGAGATTCCACTCTCTACTGGAATGTGCAAAATCAGGTCAGAGACCAGGAAGAGAAAATTTCAAGTAGAATGAGAAACTGTCCCACTAGTAAGCTATTTTCCCACCATGCATGACTAGACTTCTGGGTTTGGTTTTTTTGGACCAGATTTAATTTCATCTCTCCTCCCAACTAGCAGTACTCTGACTCACATGGTTACAGATCTGTGAGTCCAAGAAGGAAAAAAGTATTACACCCAAAGTTTTTGGGGTGTTCATTTTATTGGCATATCAAGGAAGTAGGTTTACCCTGCATATTATCAGTAAATCTCCTTTGACAGACACCACCTCAAAACCAATTTTACATTGAGCACATAGGCTGAACACCATATGCTTCTACATGACTGCCTGCCACCCCTTCATTAACTCTTCTGGTTTTGCTACTCGTGCAGTGCCTGAAACAAAAAACTAAGTACTGGCTTACACGGGTGGAGAACAGCACATGGGTCTGCTCTTGTCCAATAAATTCACCACTCAAGGCGTCATAATAAATTTCACCCCAGTAGCTAGAGGACAGCAAGAACTCCTTTCTTGATTAACTTATGCTAAGTTGTAAGCTACTTCCATTTCTCCTCAAAAAGATCCATCTTTAAAAAAAAAACAACAACCTTATTCACAATATTTACTCACGCTTGAACAGACAGACTAAAACCTGAAGTACAAAGTAGGGACATTCAGGAATTCACCAGGTCAGGAAGGGGATTAACTTCCTGCCTTAGAATAACATTTTCAGAAGCTGCCTCAGATAGGAGGTGTTGCAGACAGACTCCCACTCCATCTATTTAAGTCTAGCAGGGTTCTGCCTCTGCTCTGAGCATCTGGAAAAGACAGGGTCAAGGACTCAGCTTGGTATTCCCAGATAAGTATTGAATGGCTTCTGGTTGTTTTCAGAAGCCATTCTGAAAACAACAAACAACCCTTTAAAAACAGTAGGTCATCTTTGCTTTGCCTGGTTTTATTAAGGCTTTTTGACTGTGTGATAAGCACACCAAGTTTTAAAAAACAGGAGGAGCCAACAGTTTAGCTTTTGGGAACTTCTGACTCCTTTCCCCACTGGTTCTGTTCCCTCTTTACAGCCTTGTATCACTGCATCCCGTTTACTGAGGAAACACACAAAAAAATTCCACATTTACTTATCTCAAAGTACAGTATGGATGAATCAAAAAAACTCAAGATATTCTAAGACTCTCAGCTTGAGAATTATCATGCTAACAAGGAAGAGTCTACACAAGGAAATGCAGCATCCCTGATCTGTCCGCTATCAGGTGATGAATTCCAGCAATGACAAGGCAAGCTGTCATTTTCACACACCAGTAGGTCCAAACACCAACTTGCACAACACAGAGCACCAGCTTCCCCACCGGAGTGCACCTGGTTTCTGATACCACCTGAGGTAAATTCTGATATGATCTGAGACGTGCCATGAAGATCCCTTCTTCTAGGGAACATAAGGCTAGTGGGCAGCTACCAGAAGCACGAGATCATCACTAAAGAGCTAAGCTGAAAGATACAGCTAGCAAGATCTGCAGAGAACATGTAACTGCTGCAGGAAGTAGAAAAAATATTAGACTTGTATTTACTTAAGTCAACCTCGATAGGATTAAAACAAGTTGACAACAAACACAGGCAGACACTGCTGCTCCATCTACAGACACTGAGATTCACAGGTTTTTCCCTCATAGCCATCCATGTTATTATGTTTTAACTTGATTATGTATCTTATTCTAGCATTCCTCCTCCCACAAGTGTTTGCTCAGAGCTCTACAGATTTCTCTTAAGTGAAATTATTTTATCTTGGGGTCTGCTGTAAGACATTATCCATTTCCCCCAATGCTCCATATTTTTTTCCTTCCCCAATTGATCCAAGATGAAAATAGGTATTTTCTTCACTGGAGACCAAAGACTGGCTGCCATTCAAAGGATTTACCTGACCATAATTTATTTCTCTAAGCAGCAGAATCCTACTCCTGGCTCTTACACCATCCACTGCAACCCTGAATAAGGCACTTCACAAGCAGTGCCTGTGTTTTTAAGCTGCAAATACACAATAGGATTTGACCAGCTAACAGATGTATTTATCATACAACAATTAAAGGTCCATGATTTGAAATTAATCATCTCTCTGCAAGCACACGTCTCAAATCAGAATCCTCAAAATTTTTGAGGAATCAAACTTAAGAACCTCTTTTGTGGCCAAAGCACATGTTGTGAATGTATCTTCTTGTTTAAATTAGAATCTGCTCCTGAAGTACTGCAGAGAAGCTCAGCATTGCCCAGTACAACTGACATCCCCAATCTCTACAAAATATAACTATGACTTTTACAAGATTTGAACACTCAGTCCTCAACACTCAAGCTCATAAAGCACATACTGCAGCAGAAGCCTGAGCAACTTAAAAGTACAAAGATCATCAACAAAACAGTTTTCCTGCAGAATAGGACAAGTATCTGGATCTCTTTATGCATCCCTTTAAGATCCTTCACGTCTATAGAGTTGCTGAATACTGCTGTTGGTCTCTGAAGGTATTTTGCTGGGGAAGCTTTCCATAACAAATCAAAGTATGTGTTACTAAGGAAGGCATTCCCTCATCATATCTTGGGGCTGTATTTATCTCTAAATGGCTGTGGAAGGTATTAAGTTGCTCCTCAAAGTTATACCTGAAGCCAAACTAAACTCTGTGGCTTCAGGATCTAGCTTTGCATTACCAGTATGGGACATGGGAAGGCAAAGAGACACTTGTTGCCAGGCCTGTGCCTGATTTTGTCACAGCAATTACTGCAGCTATGCCTAATGAGTATTTAGCCTTTCCACTGCCACAGGCATTGCAGTGCTGCATTTTCCCTGCTCTTTCACCCATGTGGAAATTTCAGTGTGTTAGGAGAAGCAAGGTTAGCCCAACATGGTTGAGTTTAGGCCCACACCTGTCTCCTGATTCCTTCCAGGCAACACACAAACATCAGGGAATTCAGCATATACCATCAGAGCCTGGTGACAGACTGCTAAGTACCCCTATTTTGGGTGCAGAGCTTCCAAGAGAAGATGCTTGTGGGGTACCAGATTCCAGCTCAGGTCTGGGGTCAAGTAAACACTGATTCACTTCCCACAACTTTGGCACTGCTTAGGTCCCTTAATCATAAACAAGATGGTTTCATCTCCATTCAAGTCCTTCCACCCACTGTTCCCAGCCCTTAGTCACTGCCTCCTCAGCAGCCCCCTGAAACCATCTGTTCTGGAGAAGTCAGAGGTGCCTTGTTTTCCTGATGAAGAGCAATGCAGATGTCCCAGCAGGGCTGAGCAGCACCCTGCCTTGGATCAGACACCACCACCACAAGGCACAGACATTCTGAAAACCAGCTGAATGCAGCCCAGTGCTTTCAGTTTTCCTGTTTGTAAAGCACAGATAACAATAATACTCCCAGAAATCCAAAGATTTGTGTAACAGTGCTCTGAGATCATAGAATTTAAAGAAAACATTTGTTATTTTCACATGGTAAAGTAAGAGTGGCATGAACATGGATGATTATACAAACAGCCTTGTGGGCTGTCTCCTACAACCTCCTCAGTCATTTGGGCTCTCAAGTCAAATTAGCACATACCACATGCTTTGTTCTTTTTATCAGACCAATTTTGCTGGTACAGGTGCCTGCTCCAAGACCTATTTATTTAGAAAAGGAGGCAGCAGAGAAATAACAACACCGTAGAAATGGACTAAATGATCCCTGAGGTTCCTTCCAACCTGAGTTATCCTACAAGCTTATAACCACACCAACAGGAAATGCCTGGAGCTCACCCAATCAACCTTCCTTCCAGTTCTGGGGCCCAGGATAAACCAGTCTGTGGACAGATGTGTCACCTGTCTGGTTTCTACATGGCTTCTTGTTTCTTCAGCGATTTTATCACCACCAGCCAGTATCCAAGTCACCACACTGAGACTCCAGCAGCAAAAACACATGTAGCAGCCACACTGACATTTCATATTATAAATACAAGCTCTGCACTGTTGGATAATCTGTTAGCAGCAGAGTAAGTGTCACTGAAAATGCAATTAGCAGCAACTAGTAAGCCATCGAATTCAGGAGGAAAAAAAAATTTGTTTGGTAAAACATGTAACTAAACACTGATTGCAGGCAGTAGCATTCCTCCCTGCTTGTAGGTTTCTGGAGTGTGGGACTCGGTGCTACTACAAGGTGCCTGCAGCAGCTCTGGACTGAAGCTCTGCACAGCCACAACACAGGTCTGGCAAGGGGCAATTGTGCTGTCCTGTTAGGGAAATGTGACTTGATGACAATTTGAAAGGAGCCCTGCAGGTCCTGAGCAGGGAAACCAGCCCTGGCAGGGCCCCCAGCCCCTCTGCTGAAGTGTCTGCATCACGCACATCAGCCAGTACCAGCCACATCAGCATTTGTTCTTGCAGATTTCCATCCACTCAGAGAGAAACTCATCAGCACTCACATTCACTGTGCAGCTAGCAGCTGCTGAGCAATAGCTGCACCACCATCCTGGTATCAAGCTGGAGCAGTGACATATGTCATGTCCACACTACAGCAATAATTGTGTTTGTACACAGTAGGTCTACACACAATCTCTTCTTATGACTATTCAGACAAGAAAACAGCCCCTATCACAATTACACTGAAGAGCCATGCTTATTCTGGGTTCTATTTCCATAGCTCCTTATCATGGTTTCCAATACCCACACAGAAAGAAAAGAGACTATACATTACAATAGGCCCCAACGCTATTTTAACAGGATTGGGATTTGCAGCATATACACATACATTCTGTGGTAAGAGGTCTCAAGTTACCAGTTTAAACCAGCCAGCACTCAGGGGTATCAAATGGAGAAAGACCTCTTCACACTGACATTTTCCATTTCCCCTCCAATTATTTCCTCTAAATGCTTTTCTACAGACAGCTCTCAGCTCCTGCTCAGGGGACCCTTAATTATTTCATTTTCTAAAAGCCACAGCACTATAACTTGCTGCTCGAGAGAAAGCTGATGGGACACAGTGAGGTCATAGGTTCTCCTGTGACAGAAGTCATCAGAAACAGACAGAAGATAATTGGCTTCATATATTTTCCACCAAGCAGATAAAATCCCCAGTTCTAAATTGGTGCCACTGGAGATGCACCAAGGATTAGTAAATCCCCTTGTGTGGTTTGTCTAAAGGAAAGGACCAGAGTACCCCAATACATCGACTGTCCTTCCTTCAACAAATCCTCCTTGGGCCCAGGAGCCCCATGTTATCTACAACACCACTGCAGCACTGCCTGCTCAGATCTTGTAAAAAGGATTTATGAGGTTTGACCGCCAGTACTTAGAAAGCATGAAAACAGCAGAGCCAACAGGTGAACCCGTTTTGCTCAAAGATTTCAGAAGATCCATTTTCCCCTTCTTAGAAAGCTACAACCCAACAAGTTTTTCACTTTGGTGGCAGGATTTTTTTTTCCTTTTAATTTTCTGTGACTATGGACAAACAAGTGGATCCTGGACTATGACCTGAAGCTCAGTAAAATGTGTTTCTGCAATGTCCTGCCCTTGGCATGATACCAGCATCTCTGGGGGATACACTGCATGGACCTTTGGAAATTAGCTAGAAAAGATGCCAAACTCTTTAAATTTTGTATTCTTATTTTTTCAAAACTCTTTGATCTATAGCAGAGAAGAAAAATTTTTATTTTGACCATGCTTTCTTTTTACCAGATACAACCCCTGTGCCTTCCTCCTAGTACACCCAGCACAGTCTGCACTCACTGCTCAAATATACCCTTACACAGGTCCAGAATTTGAGGCTACTTGCAGCTAAACAAGCAGTTAATCCACACCACAGACCCTTCTGACAGTGGAAAAGCTCTATAAGCCATCCAACAACAAACAGCTTAAAAGAAAAAGTGGGGGTGGGGGAACGAGATCCAATAGATGTTGTCGCAAATTCAGTTTGCTGAAAAAGAAAAACCCACGCAAGCATCTGACCAGGTATCAGCAGTCACTGCTTTAAGGCAAGTCACCAGAAACCTGCGTGCTTTTCATAGCATAAAAAAAATCCCTTGATAACTAAAACCCGTATATAACTTAATACAATTAATTAACAAGGCCAGGAAAAAGGTGAGGAACACACACCCCCCCCGCCAGGTGTTGTGTATCTGCACTGGAGCAGATACCCAAGCAGCGCGGTCTGCAATTTACTCAAGTTGCAGATGATGAATGCGAAGGTCACATGAAGGGAAGGCATCAGTATATTGCCTATCACAAAATGGTAGCACCCGGGGATTTGAGCATATAGGAGAGCTATAACCCCGTCCTTCCTATAGCCTCCCCGCAGCTCCTGACATGGCATCCGCTATGGAGGACAGCGAGCCGGGGCTGGGGGAGGGGGACGGAGCAGATTAAACTTAAACACCCTCCGCATCACACCCCCCCCCCCCCCCCACAGCGACAACATCCATCTCTGAGCCCCGCACCGAGCAAGGGAAGGATGGATGGGGCCGGCCCCCACAGCCACTTCAGCCCCCTCCGTTATGTAACAGCCAGGACAAGGGGGGGCTCCCACCGGCCGCCAAGGTGCGGCAGTGGCGGGGACCCCGCTGCGGAATGTCCCCGGGCGGGGAGCCCTCCCCTCCTCACACTCTCCCTCCCGCGCCTCCCCGTACCCCTGCACCGCAGCGCCCGGGCGTCCTGCAGCGCTGCCCGCGCAGCACACACGCCGAGGCGAGTAGCTGCGAGCGGAGCTCTGTCCCCCCTCCGCGCTCAGAGTGCCCGCACCGCGCTGCCCGTGCGGCGGCTCTGCCCGTGCTGTCCCTGCGCCCGTCCCCGCACCGCGCTGCCCGTGCGGCGGCTCTGCCCGCGCTGTCCCTGCGCCCGTCCCCGCACCG
>VZUI01041128.1:1226-32256 GCA_013401135.1 Cettia cetti
GTGCCAGACCCTCTCCAGAAGATCCTGGGAGAATCTCCCAGTGCCAGACCCTCTCCAGAAGATCCTGGGAGAATCTCTCAGTGCCAGACCCTCTCCAGAAGATTCTGGAAGAATCTCTCAGTGCCAGACCCTCTCCAGAAGATCCTGGGAGAATCTCCCAGTGCCAGACCCTCTCCAGCACTTCCCTCCCTGGTGTTTGGGGGCTGCAGCGAGGCAGAGCCGAGAGAACAAAAACTCCTCGATGTATTTCGGGCTCGTCAGCTGCACTCGCTCAGAGGCAGCCACAACCTCCCTGCACATGTGCTGGGGGTGGCTCACAACCCCCCCGTTCCCCCGGGATCCTCCTCCAGCCTCATTCACACCCGCCAGGGGTGTCTGGAGCTCTGCCCCCGCCTGGAGTCAGCACAGAGAGCTTCCAGCGCTGATCCTGCTGCTCTTCACTCCCCAAATGGGGTCAAGATGCTTCTCCTGCTGCTTCCCCCGGTGCTGGGCAGGCTCAGCCCTCTCCAGGGGTCGGGTTTTCCTGGTTTGTGAAGGTTTGGGGAAGTCAGAGTGGAGCACAGCACATGATGTGTCTCATTTCCCACTTTTCCCCCCCCCCTGGAAAATGTGTGTGAGAGAGAGGTGCAAACAGGCCTGGCTTCACACTGTGCTGCTCTTTGGGGTTTTCTCTTCCAGTCTGGGGAATGCAAAATGTGTCATGGTCAAGGAAGTTGTTTAACCCCTTAAAAATGCCTTCAAGGCCAGGCTGGATGGAGCTTGGAGCAACCTGGGATGGTGGAAGGTGTCCCTGTCCATGGCAGGAGGTGGAATGAGATGAAATTTAAGATCTCTCCCAAGCCATGCCGGGATTCTGTGGTTCAATGGCCACGTCTACAGTGAGAATAAAACAACATCCTGAGCTCTGCAGGCTGCAGGAACCTCCATGAGTCACCTCAGCACGGAATTCCTCCCCCCTCCCAAAAAAAAAAAAACCCCAACAAAAACCAAAGGACCCTCAGGCATATCCCTCTCACCCTGAATCCATCAGCTGGCTTCTCCAGTAACGCTCTCCCTCCTCCATGTCATCAGGAAGGAATTTGGGCTCTGTTTGATAATCAGAGAGGGATCAGAGCAGCAGTGAAAGCCTCTGACCACAAAGATTTCGGCAGGGCTTTCAAGCCTCCCTCGCTGCTGTGGCCGCTGTCCAAGGACCTGCTCCTTCCCGGGCATCCCCAGCCCCGCTCGTAAATCAAAGCATTCCAGCCCTGGGTTCCTCTCTGCCTTCACCAAGGCTCACAGAGGTTTCTTCTTGAAAAAAAAAAAAATTAATCTGGGCAATTGTTCAAAAATGTTAAAATTACCTGCTCATTTTATTCTCTAATGACAGCCTGTGGAGGCTGTAATTTAACCCAGACCTGAAAATGTCTGGTTTAAGGTTAAAAAGTCCCCCAAGCTGAGCTTTATCCAGCAGCAGCCATGAGAAATCAACTTGCTCAGTGTTAATTTTTGGTTCCTCTTATTAATGATGCCATGGAGGATCCCAGCCCAGGTCCAGCTTTGTGTTATCACAGCCTCAGTGCAAGGTTTCATCTCTTTTCATGTTTAATCTGTTTTCTAATTGAATCTGTTTTCTGAAACCAGAGCCCAGTGAGGATTGAAAATCCCAGAACCACGGGATCGTGAGGGTTGGAAAAACCTGCAAGATCAAATCCAGCCTGTGACCGAGTGTCCCCACTCCCACTAAACGTGAAGTGCCACATGGATCCCTCTGGATCCCTCTGGATCTCTTCCAGCTCAGGAGATTCCATGATGATGATGATGATGGTGATGCTCCTGTCCTTGTCTCCAGCAGTGATATTTCTGGGAATCCTACAACCCATGAGGAAATCGCCACCTCGGGCGCCAAATTTGTCACCTGAAAATTTCAAAGCAAAGAGACAAAAACGCTCCTCCACCCCCAGCCGATTTATTCCAGCGGTTTTCCCGGGAATTCCCATGGTCCCTCCTCAGCCATTACTCACTCCCTGCCTGTGACGCTTCTCTGGGGAGTGGGGCAGCATCCCCAGCACCCATCCGAGCCCTGAGGGAGCCCCCTGCTCGCTCCATGTGGGTGCCACCATCCCGCAGCCTCCCGGAGCCCTGAGCGCTTCCAGGAGGGAGAATCCCGGCTGCTGCCGAGCCAGGGATGGGAGCCAGAGCCGAAGTCCCCGAGGGAACGTTCGAGCCTCCGGTTCTCCCATTAAAAACGTGTCGGGAGGGATTTGGAGGCTGGGTTTGACAGAGGGAAGAAATCCCTGCGGGTCCTGGCAGCTGCGGGGATTTACGAGCCGGGGCTTCGCTTCGGGTCGCTCTGCCTGATGCTGGTATGTAGGAAAGGAGCAAAAAAACCACCCCAAAACCGAGGAGGGATGGTGTCTGCATTCCTGCTGCCTGAATCAGAGCGGTTTCCTGGCAGAGCCGGGCCCTCCCCAGCTGCGGGGACTCGGGGAAGGTGCAGCAGTGGCTGCGCTGAGTGGATCATCCCCGACATCCTCAGAGCCACGTCCTGAGGCAGCTCCACTCTCCCTCCCCCCTTCCTCAGGGCTGGAAATCCTTCCCCGCCACTCTTGAACAGTTTTTTTAGGGACGTGGTGGAAGTTTTGTCCCGGTTTGCTCAAGGGCAAAGTCTTTCCAATCCTTTTTTTTCCTTCTTTCCCATCCGAGGTTTGGGATGAACCCAGCCTGCCTCGGGTATCCCGGTTCCCTTCCCTTCCTCTCCCGGGAAAAGCATCCCCTGAGGCCGGGAAAGGAGGGAGGAGGAACTTCGCAGCTCTCTGCCTTCCTGCAGGGTGTGAACAGCTCCAGAACATCCCCGGGCACGCCGATCCCTCACCAGGGATTTGGGATCCCGACAAATTTCTTGGCAGGGAATGGGAGCCACGCGGCCACCAAATGCCGGGGTGGGCTCGGAGGGAGCCAGCCCGGGGCTGAGCATCTCCCCCGGGCCCCGGAGCTTCCTCCTGCTCTTCCTCCTCTCCCTCCTCACCTGCTCCAGGCCACGGTCCCTGCCCACACCGCCAAATTCCCGGCGTTCCCACCTGGTCATTCCAACACAGCCGTGCCTGGTGTTTCTCTTCCAGGCAATATAAAAATGAAAGGAGAAAAATTATAAGGGTATTTTTTTTTTTTTAAAGCTCTTTGCTTCAAAAAAACATCCAAAGCAAGTTTAGGCAGCGGAGCCATAAATGTTGCTTTTATTGCACACACAAAATTACCCTCTGCAATATGATTCCTCTCAATTTATGGTTCTCCCTGTGCTATTAATTCAGCCCAGGTCTTTTCTTCGTCTTCTCTCTTTTTATTTTATTTTTTTTTTTATTTCCCCCCTACTTTAAGTCAAATAATTCATAAATACTTCACTCTGGAGTGTGCTTTATGAGCATTATTATGATCACTTGAATGTGGAAACTCTTGTGAAGTTATTATGAGAGTTTTAATACAGCACAGACTCCCCAGAGGGGCAGAACAACTCCATCACACTCTGGAGGGAAGAGCCCTCTCATGAGGCTCTTTATTTGCCCAAATAATTAGGATTCTGCAGCCCAGACATCCCTGAATCCAGTCAGTCACAACCCTGGGCTGGGTTTTAGGTGAGGGTCAGGTCTGCAGGTCCCCATGAGATTTGCAGACCCAAACACTGGGGGAAAAAAGGATTAAAAATATTTTAAAAATAAAAAAATCATCGGGGGCCATTGGGTTGTTGGATTGGATGATCTGAGAGGTTTTTTTCTAACCTGATTCTGTGATAAAAGGTGCAGAAGAGCAGGAAACCAAATTCCTTGGATTTCCCAGGTATGAAGGAGGCCTGGAAAACCTGGATTGCCCTTAATGAAATGAAATCTCAAAATGACACCTGGATCAGAGAAAAATGTGCAAAAATTGAAAAAGCATATTAAGAAAATGTGCAAAAATTGACAAAGCATATAAAAAATTGGCTGTAAGACAATAATATCAACCTCTGAATAATTTTTAAATTAATACTTAAAATCTATATGAATACATTATGGCAAAAGAATCTTGTATTAACTTTATAAAACCTACATGTAAAACTCTAAATTGATCGAATATAAATCTATTATCCCTTAAACTTTATAAATAAAAACTAAAGCTCGGATGTAACTTAATAGAATATAAATCTATTATCCCTTAAACTTTATAAATAAAAACTAAAGCTCAGATTTAACTTACACTGAACAGGGCCCAAACTTAAACTAAACCACACAGAAATTACTCCTAATATTAACAGAATACTAAAATACAACTTAGACCTAAATATAGTCAATTACTGCAATTAAAAATTCACTTCTATTTTACTCCCCATTGTGACAATAAGGTTTGGTTTTTTTTTTTTTGATGCCCAAAACCCCAAGACCACCCAGGCAGAGCTGCAAGGGGAGCCCACGGTGCTGCTCCCCAGGAAATCCATTTTTTCCTTTGGAAAGAACTCCCCCAGCAATCTCCTTCCCTATCTCCAAGGTGTCTCCCAGCCACGGAGGTGCAAATATTTATCCATACTTGGAATTGCAGCCTGAGGCCTGGCTAAAGTGTTCCCAGACTCTTGAGAAGTTGTTGTTTTAAGACCTGAACCGTGGACACCTGGCTGGAATTAATCAGGGAGCAGAGCAGAGCCTTAATTAACCCTTCCCACGTCAATGTCAAGGTGTCAGGGGCAGCCTGTGTCACCTGCCAGCAGCCTGGGAACCCCAAAGGCAGGAATGTCCTGCAGGATTTATCACCACGGGAAGAGCAGCAGGAATAAATGTTTATGAGCAGATATTAAAACACAAGAGAAAAAAAAAAAAAAAAAAAAAAAAAAAAAAAAAAAAAAAAAAAAAAGCAAAAAAAGCACCTTCTGTCCAGGCTGTGTCAACTTCCAGGAGGAGCTGGAGCATCTCCCCAAGGGACAGGATCCACTTTGCACAGGGGGGTTTCCAGCAGAAAGATTGGATAATTCGAGGAGATGGGGTATGAGGAAAAAAATTTCTTTGTTAGATTGGATATTGGGAAAAATATCTTCAGCAAAAGAGGGGCCAGGGCCTGGCACAGCTGCCCAGGGCAGGGGGGGATCCCCATCCCTGGAAGAAAGGTGGAGGTGGCACTTGGGGACAGGGTTTAGAGCTGGGTTGATGGTGGGACTCCATGATCTCAGAGGGCTTTTCCAGCCTGAACAATTCCATGATTTCACATCACCAACAGCTCTCCACGAAGATCAAAAACCTCCAGGCCTTGCAAAGGGATCGATCCCAATCCCAAATCCCACAGCCCCTCCCATTCCAGCCCCCCTGGAATCCCAGGAAGGGACAAAAGTCAGGGGACAAGGACAAACACTGGCACAAGGTTCCTTTCCCCCTCCACCAGCGAAGGAATTCACCCAAAAATTGGTCCTGAGCGGGGCCAGGAGTTGGAGCTGCTGATCCTTGGGGGAATCTTCCAGCTCAGCACATTCCATGGATAAAACCCAGCCTGGAATTGGAAGGCTGGATGGAGAACCCAGCTAAACCTGGCTTAAAACAGAGCCAGGACAGAGGGGGGGACCCCCAAACTGCAGCTGAGGGGGAGGCACCTCCTCCGTGGGGGAGCAGCAATCCCAATCCCTGGGAATCCTCCCCAAATCCGTGAGGGAAGTTTTGTTTTCGCTGCCACTCACCCATCACGTCCCCGTGCCGCAGAGCAATCCCGGCTGTCAAACTTAATGCAGCACAAAAAACCCCAACTTTACATCCCAAAGCAGAGGAGAAAACCCTTCCTGGCTCTGTTCCTGCAGGAATTTGCCCTTTCCAGCCTCAAAAGCTGCATTCCTGCCTGATGTTGGTTTTCATGGCCCATTTGCTTCGATTTCCCTCCCTCCAACAACTCCAGGAACAGGAAAACTGTGGGGACAGGCAGGATTTGGAAAGAGCTGGGAGCTGCTTCCTCCAGAGGATGAGGAGGAGGACGCACAGAGCAGAGGAAGAGCAGGGAGAGGAAAGCTCAGGGGAAATATTTGGAGAGGAATTAATGAGAAGGAGAAGTTGGGGTGGGCTGGAGGAAGAGTCAGTCCCATCCCCACCTGGGCAGGGTCAGGCTCTTCTCTCCTTCAGTGCTGAGATGGAACAGTTGGAGCTTCCAGATCATCCACAGAGCTGAAGTGGCTGCCTCAGAGCCCAGGATCAGCTCCCTGGAGAGGAAAACAACGCCAAAACAGCAGGAAATGACCCCAAAAATGAGCCAAGGGACGTGGTGCTCACAGCAGCCACTGATCCCTCACTGCCTCTCCTCAGCAGTGACCATAGCAAGGTCCAGGGAACACAGGAACAGCACAAAGGGATTTGATCTCCGGAATTCTCTCCCTGTTTCCAGCTCAGAGGAATTCCAGAGCTGAAAGTCCTTGGTAACCCCAAGCAAATTCCCCCTCTCTGTGCCCTTGCCTGGTCTCCTCTGAGCCCAAATCAGCTTTAACCCCACAGGCTCCTCCAAGAGATCCCAGAACAGGACCCAGCTGTGCCCACGGGTGTTGTTCCCTCAGCCCTGGAGAATTTCCTGCGAGCCCAGGTGGGATCACATCCTCCTCTCACCCTCTGCACACCTCCCAGGAGCTGGGAACAAAACCAACCCCACAGGAGCTGTCCTGGAGAAACTGAAAACACGAGGAACTCCAAAAAAAAACCCAAAAAAAGTGCATCCTGCACTGAGAGCCCCACCCCGAGCAGGTGTGGCAGCGGGATCCTTCTCACCACGGAGACCTCCACACCAAACAATCCCCACCCTGAGGCAGGGGCAGCCAAAACAGCTCGAGGCAGCTCCCTGGACAGCTCTGTTTGTGCTTTTCCCTGTGTTCTCCTGCCCAGGGATGTCCAAGAGGGCGAGGGAGGGAGGATTTGCTGCTGATCACCGGGGTGGGGGTGAAGTTTTGCTCCTGGTGAGATGTAAACAAGCCCCGGGTGCAGGTCAGGCCCTGGTGGCCCCTTATCACGAGTGCTTTCACTTGGAATAAACACCAGCCCCATGTCAAGGCCAGAATCTCTCCCAGATGTTTTTGGGGGCTTGATTTAAGGTTTTAAATCTAAATTTGGGGGGTCAAGTAACCCCCACTCGCTGTTTTCTCTCTCCAGAGTCAATTTTCACTCCCAAAATGTCATTCCTGGTGCAGAAATCAAGGATGGTTCCCGTGGGAGGTGACCATGGCTCTCCTCCTTCACAATCCCAGGTTGCTCCAAACCCCATCCAGCCTGGCCTTGGACACTCCCAGGGATTTCTCAAAGCCTGGACTGTGCAAACAGCTGCTTTCCTAATTAAAAAAAAAAAAAAAAATTAGGAAAAGTAAGATTTTTCCTCTTTGGGTCAACCCAGAATGAAACCTTCCCATTTGTCCCAGCAAAACAGAGTTTGTTTCGTTAAGTGGAGTCAATGGAAACATCTTGTTCTCCCCGAAATAAAACATTTCTGGGTTTGCAAATGCATCTTTGAAAGCTCTTATGATCCCCTGCTTTTTTTAATTAAAGGCAGGCAGATTTCAACTGGGAAATGCCACAGCTCAATAAAAGGCAAGGCGTTTAATTTCAAGCGTATCTCAAACAAAGCTGCAGCTTTTCATCCCCAAAATACTCCTTTTGGTTCTGGTTCAAGTTGTAAATAATTTCAAAGGACCCAAAATAACTTTGCTTTTCCCTACAACAAATGTTTCATCTTAATTTCAGCCGGCTGAAATTCCAATGATTGGAGCCAGACTCTTCCCAGAGGTGCCCAGTGAGTGGACAAGAGGCCAGGGCATGAGTGGAGACCCAGAAATTCCCTTTAAACAGAGGAGAAATTTTATATTTTAAGTATTTTTTTTTACTTAAGGGTGGCCAAATGCTGGAGCAGATTGGGCAGGGCAGTTGTGGAGTCTCCATCCTTGAAGAGAATCAACTCCTGACCTGGAGAACCTGGGAATGTCATGAGGGGCAACGAAAACCCTCCAGGGCCTGAAAGGGCTCCAGGAGAGCTGGAGAGGGATTTGGGGTGAGGGATGGAGGGACAGGACACAGGGAATGGCTCCCCACTCTCAGAGGACAGGGTTAGCTGGGAGATTGGGAAGGAATTCCTGGCTGGGAGGGTGGGAAGGGGCTGGGATGGAATTCCCAGAGCAGCTGGGGCTGTCCCTGGATCCCTGGAATGTCCAGGGCCGGGCTGGACGGGCTTTGGAGCACCTGGGGCAGTGGAGGTGTCCCTGCCACGGCACTGGCTGGGATTTCAGGTCCCTTCCAACCCGAACCAGTCTGGAATTCTGCAACATCGGCTCTCGGAAAAACCATCCGAGCCTGTCTTTAAGGAGCAGCAGACTCAGGTTGGGGGTAAATTCACAATTCCTGCTTTTCCCTTGGAGAAATCCCGCGGGAATGTTTGGGCTGGGGTTTTTTTTAGGTTTTTTGTTTTTTTTTTTTCCCCTGCATCCATCTCCTGGTGCGCGGGGACCTCTGCAGCCCGCGCCGAGCATCGCCCGCAGCCGGGAGGATCCAGGGCAGGGAGGGATCCACAGGGAGGGATCCACAGGGAGGGATCCACAGCAGGAATGGATCCAGGTCTGGGATGGATCCAGGGCAGGGAGGGATCCACAAGGAGGGATCCACAGGGAGGGATCCACAAGGATGGATCCAGGTCTGGGATGGATCCAGGGCAGGAATGGATCCAGGGCAGGGTGGGATCCAGGGCAGGAATGGATCCAGGACAGGGATGGATCCACAGGGATGGATCCACGGCAGGAATGGATCCAGGGCAGGGAGGGATCCAGGGCAGGGATGGATCCACAGGGATGGATCCAGAGGGATGAATCCTCAGGGATGGATCCACAGGGATGGATCCAGGTCTGGGATGGATCCAGGACAGGAATGGATCCACAGGGAGGGATCCAAAGGGATGGATTCACGGCAGGAATGGATCCACAGCAGGAATAGATCCAGGGCAGGGAGGGATCCAGGGCAGGGATGGATCCACAGCAGGGATAGATCCTCAGGGATGGATTCACTGGGACGGATATGCCAGGATGCATCCATGGTCAGGATGGGTCTGGGTCTGGGATGGATCCAGGGCAGGAATGGATCCACACGGATGGATCCACACGGATGGATTCACAGGGATGGATCCTCAGGGATGGATCCAGGGCAGGGAGGGGCCCACAGGAATGGATCCACACGGATGGATTCACACGGATGGATTCACAGGGATGGATCCAGAAGGATGAATCCTCAGGGATGGATCCGCCAGGATGGATCCATGATCAGGATGGATCCATGGCCGGGATGGATCCAGGTCTGGGATGGATCCACTGCCCTCCCGTGGCCGCTGATTTCCCAGCTTTCCACAGGCAGAAAAGGATTTTAGGGGCTCTGGGTGGCTGCAGAGTGTCCCGAGCAGCACTGCCCCAACAAGAGCAGCAAATCTAAGGAAATAAAAGGAGGATGGGGGGCAGTGCCTTTCCAAGGAGTCACCACGTCCTTTCCTCCCCTTCATGGCAGTGTTTGGTGCTCAGGTGGGAAAAACAGGCTCTCAGGTAGCAGAAAACGGTGTTATTCCAGGGAAAAGTGCATGTGGAGAAGGGAGAGACTGAAAAAAGGTTAAAAAATGCTTCTTGGGGAAATTCCTGGCACCAGGAGGGATCCATCCTGCCCTGACCTTTCCCTTGCCTGGTGTTGCCCCCTCCAGACCGGCAGGAGTTGGGCTCAGCACGGAATTCCCAGAACGGCAGCGCCGCAAAAGCTCCTCGGGGGCAGAGGAAAACCCCAAAAAGAGCATTTTCCCCTGGGAAAGCCGAGCTGGGCTGAGGCAGAGCACGCTCCGTGGAGCGGCTGCGGGATGAGAGCGAGGCCGGGCAGGGAGCGGCTGCTCCAGGCGGGGCCGGCAGCCGGCAGATGGCATCCACAGGCTGGCACATCCCCGGATCGCCTCGGGAGACGGCAGAGGAGCGTTTGACACGGGAAAACCAAGGGGAAAAGGGAAACTTCCACCGGAGGCAGAGATGATGTTGTGTACTTGGACAATTCCTGGTGTCTCCTGTCCCCTGGATCTGCTGTCGGCTTCCAAGAGAGAATCCCAGACTGGATTGGGTTGGGTGGGCCTCAAATCCCACCCCTGCCACTGTCCCAGGCTGCTCCAACCCGGCCTGGGACACTCCAGGGGCAGCCACAGCCTCTGGATTTCTTCCCAATCCCCCACCCAGCCCTGTCCTCTGGCAGCTCCCTGTGTCCTGTCCCTCCATCCTTGTCCCCAGTCCCTCTCCAGCTCTCCTGGAGCCCCTGGAAGGGCTCTGAGCTCTCCCTGGAGTTCTCCAGGTGAGCCCCCCCAGCCTGGCTCCAGAGGATGTTCTCTGGGTGAGAATTATTGAACACAATCTTTTGCTAAAGGATTTATTTATTTTTTTTTTCCCAAATCCAAACCCTGCCCAAATCCAAACCCTCCCTGCCCTCATCCTGTGCTTCCCTGGGAGCAGATCCTGACCCTGCCCAGCTCTGAGGGAAACCCTCAGCCCCTTCCTTCACCTTGAGGTTTGCAGAGGGGCTCAGGTTGTGGCTGCAGCTTTCCTGGGAGCAGGAATTCACTCCCTGAGGACGAGCAGGAGCAGCTGCCAGCTCTGTCTGTCTGTCTGTCCAGAACCCAACCACTGCCCCAGCTTCAGCAGCCCTGCAAAGGCAGCACCATCAAATCCCACATCCCACAGCACTTTTTTGGGGGGGTTTTTTTGACTTTCTCAGGGAACGATGCTCCCAAATTCTTCCCAGCCCTCCTGCAGGAGCAGCTCCTGCCGCTGCCGAGCATCCCCGGCTCCCACTGGAGGCTGTGCCCAGCCCTGGCAGCACCATCCAGCCAGCCCCGGCAGAGATTTGGAGCCTGGCAGCCGATTGGAGCGGCCTTGGCACAGGGAGGGGATGCTCCGGGCTCCTCTCTCCTCCCCTCCCCTCCTCCAGAGCCCCCTCCCCGCCCTCTCACACAAAAGCAGGGAATTAGCTGACTTAGGGGAGCGCAGGCTTAGCCAGCTGCGGGCGGAAAATAAAAATAAAATACCTTGGAGAAGAGAGGAGGCGGCCGAGGAAGCGGCAGCAGCCGTGGAAGAACACAAATAAGCGCCCTCAATCCATCCCTCCTGCCCAGCAAAGCGCAGAGGCCGGGCTGGATGCGTCCCCAGGCTCCTCCATCCTCATCCTCATCCTCATCCTCATCCCGGGGCTGCACCTGCTGAGGCGGATCCGCCGGGAGGAGGAATGCCGAGCTGGGCCGGGGGCAGGAGCGCCTTTGTTCCCCGCTGAGCAGCGGTGAGTGGCACCGGGAGCCCCCGGGAGCGGCCGGGATTCGCTCGGTTCTCTCTTCTCCTTTTCTTCTCCCTCCATGATGCCCGCGGGGCTGGCAGGGAGCAGCTGCCAGAGGCAGGAGGAGGAGGAGGAGGAGGGCGAAGCTGGGATTTTCCAGAGGTGTAGGGAAGGCAGGAATGCAGGCAGGGGTGGCTGGCTGAGGCCAGGTGAGGCTGCGGCTGGCCGGGAATGACAATCCCGGCGGTGACAATGAGCCCTGCAGTGCTGGCACAGCCGGCTCTGCTGAGCCCAGCGCCTGGAATGCTGAGGGATGCTGGATTCGCTCGGGCCTCCGCACAGGTTCATCCCTCTCAAGGAAATCCAGGCGGATTTAGCTCCTCCAGATCGTTCCCGGCCTCCAAAGGCAGCGGGAAAAACCCTGGGAAAAGCTGCAGAGCCACGGGGAGCTCAGGGCTGAGCTCCTGCACTGGGAGCAGCCCCAGACCCCTCATCCTAAAAAAAAATATATATATTCCTAAGTGTTCCAGTGGCTGGAATAACCCCAGTGTGGAGGCTGGGCTCGGGGGGAGCACCCCAACCCCCCCTGGGTGCTGGGCCCACCTGAGGGTGCTCCGGGAGGTTTCTGCTCTCCCTGACCAGCCAGGGCTGCTCCTGAATCCTGAAATCCTGAGCTGGGCTTTGCTCAGAGCTGCAGGCCCAAGGAAATGGCTACAAACGTTTGAGTGTCTCTGTCTGGCAGCAGGAACCTTGCAGTGAAGAAAAAAAAAAAAAAATTTTATATATATATATTTATATTTATATATATAGTTTTAATAAATTTTATATTTTATACTTTATATATTTTTATATTTTTATATTTCTATATTCTACATATTTTATATATTTTACAGATTTTTTTATTTTTATATTTTATATTTTTATAATTTATAGATTTAATTTTTATATGTTTATGTTTTTATATGTTTATATTTTATATGTTTATATATTTATGTATTTTGTATATTTATATATTTTGATATATTGATATATCAATATATCAATATATCAATATATTGATATATTGATATAAATATTTACATACATAAATACATAAATATATTTTTATACATGGTTCTAAGGGCCCCTGGGGTTCAGTGGGAGTGAAATCCAGGATTCCTGGATCTGAACTTGCTCCCAAAGTGCAGGACTGGGATCACACCCCCAGCCTGCCTCAGCCCAGCTGCTCCAGGGGTTTGGAGCCTGCTCTGGATCCCCTGGAGGAGGCAGGAATGTGACCCCTCAGGTGAGGAAGAACATCCCCTCCTCACCCTCCTCACCCTCCTCATCCTCTGCATGTCCCCGTGGGAGCAGGGGCACGCAGCAGGGTCAGGAATCTGCAGAACCAGGGCTGGGAGCTTCCATGCAGCCCAGGAATTTGGGATCTGGAGATTCCCAGCCTGCTCCCCCCTCTCAGCCTCATTCCCCAGCAGAGAGGGATCCGTGAGGAGATTGGGGTTGGAGGAGGAGCAAGAAGGGAAAAATGTGTGGATTTCAGAGCTGCTCCCCAGGGAGATGAGCTGGGACCCAAACAGATCCACAGCTCCCACCCAGGGCCAACCTCACCACCTCCAAAACGAGTCAGGCAGCCCCAAAATCCCCAATTTTGCTGCTTTTCCCCACACAAGCACAGCTGCCAGCTGGGGATGCTCCGTGCCAACCTCTCTGCCTCCCCTTTCCAGCCTGAGCCCTTCCTGGGGGGATCTGCTGCCTCCAGCCCCTCCCTGAGAGCCATGGGGACCACGGAGGCCACGCTGAGGATGGAAAATGTGGATGTGAAAGAAGAATGGCAAGACGAGGACTTCCCCAGGTGTGTTCCCCAAAAATACAAAAGCAAAAGCAGATTTTTTTAATTTTTTTTTTTTTTTTTCTGGGAGAAATCATCAGGGTTTGGAGGAGGAGGAGGATCCTTCCCATGGCCTCAGAGGAAACAGGAGCCTGAACTCCAACAGGAGCTCAGGAGTTTTGGAGCTGCTCTGAACGGATTGAAAAATTTTGGGGTGGTTTTGGCAGCCCTGTGCGGGCACGGGAAGGAGGGGAAGGAGCTGGATGTGAGGCACAGGGAGATGAGGATGGCTAGAGGGATGCACAGAGGGATGGAGGGTGGGTTTGGGGATTTATGGACTCCTTCCCAGGCTCTGAATCAAGCAGAGTCTTCCCAAGCAGAGCAGGGCAGTGCCAGGGATTTGCCTTTGGGATGCAACAAACCCCAAAGTGTGCCAGGGAAAGGAGGTGTGGGGGTGACAGGAGGTGCCAAAGTGACACCTTCCACCTCCAGATCCGCTTCAGCAGCTGCACAGAGCTGCCCAAACCCATCCCTGCGTGCTCTGAGTTCCCAGCAGCCGCCCCCATTCCCTGTTCCCCCTTCCAGCCTGCCCAGGGAGGGTGTGGATTCTCCCTCTCCACATCCCAAAGCCCCATCCCTGCTCCAGGTGACCCTGCCTGGGCACTGGGCTGGCACTGGGGGACCTCCACATGTCCCTGACGATTCTGGGATGTTCCTCTGAATCCTGCTGGGCACCTGGAGCCTGCCCAGGCTGCAGCTGCAGGTGCCCGGGGGGCTCCCAGGGCTGTCCCAGCCCCGCTGCAGCTGCAGCCTCAGCATTCCCACAGAGAGAAAGGAGCTCCTGTTCCCCCAGGATGAGCCTGGCTCTGTTCATGCCAGCCCCAGCTGCATCCCTGTGTGAGCCCCTCTGTGCTCCATCCCACAGGACAGGGTTTGTCCTTCCTGAGGGGCTCAGCCAGCCCTGGCCTTCCCAGGGTGGATTTTATTTCCCTCTGAGCTGCTGGATCTCTGCCAGCCTCCCTGGGGGCTCCCCCCTGGGTTTTAATGGAGTAAAAAAAAAGGAGAGAGAAGTGTGGAAAAGAAAGGGATGGGAGTCATGGAAAGGTTTGGGTTGGAAGAGGCCTTAAAACTCATCTCCTTTCCAAGGGTGGGGGCTCCTTCTGTATTCCAGACAGGAAATCGAGGTGTAGAGAGGAAAAAATTGTCCCAGAGATCCCAAGAAAATCCGGGATAAAGCTCTGGGACACCTCAGCACCAACCTGGGAGCTCTGTCCCACCCTGCCCGTGCCAGCAGCAAACTCCTCCCAGCCACGGCCAAACCTTCCAGGAAAATTCCTCCTGGAAAAGCCCCCAGCACCACCAAACTCGGGAAAACGCCTTGGAAATGAAAGCAGGGAGGAGGCAAAGGGATGTGAGCGGGGCCGGAGCCTCCTCCAGAGGGATTGGAGCAGGAACGATGCGAGACAGAGCCCAAACAGCCCCCAGGCAAACGAGGGGAGGCCAGCTGGGTTCTACTCACATCAGAAATAAATAAATTGTCCTTTTCCAGCCTCTTCCCGGCTGGAAGCGTTGGAATAATAGGGCAGAAGCTGCTGCATGTGGGACAGCAGCTCTCCAGCAGCTGATTTGCTGCAGAGCTATTTTTGCCTGCCCGCCATTAGCCAATCTTGCCCCGAAAAGCAGGAGAAAAAAAAAAAAAAAAAAAAAAAAAAAAGGAAAAGCCACATCCTAGACAGAGATCTGGGCCGGGAAAACAGAACCCGGCCGCTCCTGGAGGACACAGGGCGACATTCCCAGCATTTCCTGGGGAAGGGAAGGGGGGAGCCGGGGGAGCGGAGCGGGCGGATCCGCGCTGCTGCCGCTGCCGCTGCCCGGGGTTTGAGCTCCGGCCCCGCTCGGCCGGCCCGGGGCGGGGATGCCGTGACCGAGGCGCGGGCGGCGCGGAGCGGGAGCATGCTCGCTCCTGCATGCATCCCTGCATCCATCGCTGCACCCATCGCTGCATCCATTGCTGCATCCAGCCCTGCGTCCATCCCTGCATCCATCCCTGCATCCAGCCCCGATCCAGCCCTGATCCAACCTTGATCCAGCCCTGATCCAGCCCTGCATGCATTCCTGCATCCAGCCCTGCTCCAGCCCTGCATCCATCTTTGCATCCATTCCTGCATCCAGCCCCAATCCAGCCCTGATCCAACCCTGATCCAGCCCTGCATCCATTCCTGCATCCAGCCCTGCATCCAGCCCTGCATCCATCACTGTATCCAGTCCAAATCCAGCCCTGATCAAGCCCTGATGCAGCCCTGATCCATCCCTGCATCCATTCCTGCATCCAGCCCCAATCCATCCCTGCATCCATCCCTGCATCCCTTCCTGCATCCCTTCCTGCATCCCTTCCTGCATCCCTTCCTTGAATCCATCCCTGCATCCCTTCCTGCATCCCTTCCTGCATCCATTCCTGCATCCCTTCCTTGAATCCATCCCTGCATCCCTTCCTGCATCCATCCCTGCATCCCTTCCTGATCCATCCCTGCATCCATTCCTGCATCCCTTCCCGATCCCTTCCCGATCCCTTCCCGATCCCTCCCTGCATCCCGCCGTGCCCGCAGGGGCTCCGCAGGGCAGCGGGGACGGGCACGGAGCAAAGCGGGACCCCCGCGCCCCTCAGGAGAAGCGCTGCGCCCCCGGCTCTGCCTCCTGGCTCAGGAGGATTTCCGCGGCAGGCAGTGATTGCAGCAGCCTCGGGGAAGGTAAGGAAGGATTTTTCCTCCCCTCGGGCTGCCGGGTGCTGTCCACAGGCGGATCCCGGGATGAGGCAGCAGCTGCTGCCCCCCTCCCCTCCCCATTTCCGCGCTGTGTCACCGGATCGTGCCAGGCGCGGATAAACAACGCCGGGCCGGGCTGGGGGCAGGAGCAGCAGCAGCTGGAGGGGACAGAGGGATTTTTCCGAGTGCCCCGGGCAGCCCCCGGCGTCCCTTTGATGGGGTCCTCAGCTCTCATAAATACACAATGAGCAGCAGCAGAGGATTAGCCCTTAATCTACATATTTATAGGGTTTAATTTGGCGGGTGGCCGCGGTGTCATGGCAGCAGGAAGAGGAGCTGGGCTGGATCCTGTCCCCGTTGTCGCCTCCCTTCCTGTGTCCATCAGGCTGCTGGACAGCGACCTCTGCGCAGGTTCCTCATCCCAAAAATTCCTGAATTTCTCCGTGCCGGGGCTGCCCCAGCGTTGGGATTTTACACCTGCCTGGAAGGAGGTGTCTTAAACAGAGATTTGACAACGTGAACTTGTAGAGTTGGAGGGGTTTGGTCAGGAAATGTCAAACGCAGATAATTCCAGGGGATAATTCCAGGGGACAGGAACAGCTCCCAGCTCCAGTTAAGGGGGAAAAGCATCCAGGAATGCCCAGGGTGGGCAGTGGAGGCTCAGCCACAGCAAAGGTTCCTCACCCAGATCCAAATTCCCACTCCACTCACCCCAGCGTGGGGCAGGAGCAGCTCCAGCAGCTCCCAAAGGGTGACAGCCAAGCCCTGTGGATTGATTTTAGCAAGGAAAACTTTTAAATCCATTGATGCCTCCTGGAGGGGCCTGGATTTGGAGCAGGAGGGTGCAGGAGCTGAGCACGAGAGGCTGCAAATCCCAGAGCACTGTCAGGGATCAGGGATAAAGCCCCAGGGCCTGGCACTGCCCCTCAGAGCTCCTACAGAGAAAAAAATGAGGATAATACAGAGAAGGAGAATGTTGGCAAGCTCGTCTGGGGGCAGGGTTTGTTCCCTGGTTGGATTTTTCATCCCTTGGGATGGTCTGGAGGTTGGTGGGGATTGCACAGCATTCCAGGAGGGAATCACAGAGCCCTGGGCCAATTCCCTGAGGGAATCCCCCAGGATGAGCTCGCTGGGAAAAGGGAAAGGGCAGAGCACAGGTGGGGTTGTGCTTTCTCCCTGCTGCCTCCATTCCCTCGGAATGATTTTCTCCTAAACATCCCCTGCTCTCTGCTGTGGTTTTTTTCCCTGGTGTCCTGCAGGCCTCTCCCAGAAGAGACAGGGATGGATTCCCTGGGAAGCCCCACGGAGGACGAGACCACGTCCTGTAAGTACCAAGCAGAGCCCAGAGGAGGGAGAAAGCCTTGGACCAACAAAATTCTCGTGTGGGAGAGGAAACCAGCAGGGATTTGAAGTTGTTCATCTCTCCTGAGGAGCTGGGGGAGGAAATTGGGATCTCAGGGGTGTGGGCACTTCCATCCCTGCACCCCCCAGCCCTGATCCAGCCCCCTGAGGGCTCCAGATCCAGATTCCACCATGGAATTATCCATGCTGGTGTCTTGCTCGATGGATGCAGGAGCAGGACACCCTGTCAGCTGTTTTCCTTTTTAACTCCAGCTCCCCCCAACACTTTGAACTTTAACGGGGCCCATCGGAAGAGGAAGACTCTTGTTGCACCTGAAATCAACATTTCCCTGGACCAGAGCGAGGGCTCCATCCTCTCTGATGATTTCCTGGACACACCAGATGACCTGGACATTAATGTGGATGATATTGAAACCCCTGATGAGACAGATTCCCTCGAATTCCTGGGGAATGGGAACGAACTGGAATGGGAAGGTAAAAGGCTGGTCCTGGGTGAACATTTCCAGGGGTCAGGGTGGTTTTTAGCTTCATTTTAAAGACTTTTGACACAATTCACCAGCAGCAGCTGAGGATTGATGAGCAGGGGGGAGATTTTAAAGTAGGGTTTTTATATTCTATAAAATTCTATAATATTTGGGCAACAGAGCAAGGTTAAACCCCATAAATTCACCCAGATCAGAGCCACCAAAGCCTCTCCCACATTCCCTTCAAGGCAGAACTCTTTGTCCCTTCCCCAGATGACACCCCCGTGGCCACGGCCAAGAACATGCCTGGGGACAGTGCAGACCTCTTTGGGGACGGGGGGACAGAGGATGGCAGTGCCACCAACGGCCGCCTCTGGAGAACCGTCATCATCGGCGAGCAGGAGCACAGGATCGACCTGCAGATGATCAAACCCTACATGAGGGTGGTGACCCACGGAGGTGAGCACGGCCAGGACACAGCCTGGCTTCCCTGGGTGGCTTTGTCCCTCTTGTGTCACTCTGGAGGGGACACCGAGGCTGGCTGGGCGCTGTTTAAGGGGAAAATCTGTTTTTGTTTGGTACCTCTGCGTGGCAAAGCACAAAAGTGCTCAGATGGTGTTAAAAATTTTTAGTGATTGGAGAATTAACATCTGGACCACAGCAGTCCCTGAGGTGCTCCAGGGTCCACACATGTGCGGTCAGATCTATTTCCAAAATCCAAGCAAAGCCAAGGAACAACCCAGCTTTAAAACCCCCCAAATTCCTTCTCTGAACCCCAAATCCACATTCCAACCAAAACCAGGAGGAAATCTCACAGAGAAAGAGGAGAAACGCTCACCTGGAGCTGAGCAGAGACACAAAACTCACCCCAGGGCCAAATTTCAGTGCTGTTTTTTCCCTCAGCTCTCCCATTTTCCCCCTGGGAAGTGTCACCTGTGTTTTTCTGGCAGGATATTACGGAGAAGGTCTCAATGCCATCATCGTCTTCGCTGCCTGCTACCTCCCGGACAGCAACCTGGCAGATTATCACTACATCATGGAAAACCTCTTCCTGTGAGTGCCTGCAGAGCTCTGGGAGGGCCAGGAGGGTGAGGGAAGCAGCACAACAGTTTCCCTGTGTTCGTGGCATTGGGAATCTCAGCTGGGAGCAGTCTGGATCCAAGCCCAGCACTCCCAGTTGGCAGCTGAGGGCTGGAGCCAGTGGCACTGGTGGGACAGCAGCCACAATTCCCAGTCCAACAGGCCCAACCATTCAGAATTCCAGTTAATTATGCCTGGGATGGACTCACATCGAGGCTGGGACACTCCCCAGCAGGGAATGGAGCTGGGGTGTCCATCAGGGCACTGCTGATCCCTGAGGATCTCCCAAGAGCTGCAAGGAAAGGCTCTGGAGCTGTTTGAAGACATCTAAAGGATGTTTTTTGAGTCTGATTTGGTTCCCTCTTGGTCACCCCCTGCCAGGTACGTGATCAGCAGCCTGGAGCTGCTGGTGGCTGAGGACTACATGATCGTGTACCTGAACGGGGCCACGCCCCGCAGGAGGATGCCAGGCCTGGGCTGGCTGAAGAAATGCTACCAGATGATTGACAGAAGGTGAGAATCCTGCTGGTGAGGCCTCTTCCCATCCTAAAATCCACAGGAAAATCAGATGTTCTTCAACAGCAACGAGTCTGACCCAGCCCCACATTCCTTACCCCCACCAGGCGCAAGAATGGATCTCAAAAATCATCTCACTCCCCTCCCCTGCCATGAGCAGGGACAACTTCCACTATCCCAGCTTGCTCCAAGCCCTGTCCAGCCCTGGAATATTTTGCTTTATGATGATATTTCCAGAGAGGAGAGCAGAGCAGTGCTCCCACATCCTGCTGAGCTGGGATGAGCTCCCCAGGGGATTTTATGGGGGAGTTTAGGAAAGGTCCTTTGATGTTGGAACCCTGGGCACTGAGAATTTCAGGCTTTCTGTGCTGACAGGCACTGACCCCCAAACAAGCCCTGAATTTGACCTGAGCCTGTGGAAAAGGCTTCCAAAATTGAGTGACAGCACTGGGATTGTGGCTGTGTGGTTTGAATAGAAATGTGTGATATCACAGGGTGGAAAACTGTGGTTTTAAGTTTAAGTTTGTGATTTAAAACTGTGATTTTAAGTTTAATTTTGTGACTAAAACTGTGATTTTAAGTTTTGAGCTTAAGGTTTTAGAATATAGTAAAATAGATATAAAGCATGATGGAGGATTTAGGGTGGAGGCTGAGTCCTTCTTTCTCCTTCTTCTTCATGGGTTTGGGTGGTGTTTTGTAATTGGGCAAATCTGCATTGCTGGCCATGGGGGGGTTGGTTATTGGGTTAAAAGTAAAAATAATTTGTCATTTCTTAATTGGACAGTTTATCCTTAAAAGGCCTTGTAGAGAGAGAAAATAGGGGCCATTTCTTAAACTTTTTTAGCTAGAAGTGCTGTAGAACCCACAGCATGTGAGACTGCGACATAGATAAGAATTAACAAACATCTGAGTCTGAACAAGAAACACAATCTTGCTCATTTAACCCCAACTGTGGCAAAAAGAAGGTGAAAGGCAAGCCTTGGGATGTGACACTCTGTCCCCTGCCTCGTCCCCAGGCTGCGGAAGAACCTGAAGGCGCTGATCATCGTGCACCCCTCGTGGTTCATCCGGACCGTGCTGGCCATCTCCAGACCCTTCATCAGGTGAGCAGCAGCTGCCCCAGCCTCAGCAGGCTCTGGGATCACAGAATCCTGGAATAACCTCGGTTTGGGTCCACAGGGATCATCCAGTGCAGCCCCTGGCCCTGCACAGACACCCCGACAATCCCAGGGTGTTTTCCAAACTCTCCCGGAGCTCTGGCAGGGTTGGGGCTGTGCCCATTCCCACCTGGGCAGTGCCAGCACCCTCAGGGAGAAGGATCTTCCCCTGATCTCCATCCCAGCCCCTGGCACAGCCCCAGTGTGGGCTGGGATTTCTGACTCTGAAAGGTTTTCAGCCTCTCAGTGCCTGATTTTTTTCCCAAGGGAAGATTTCCTCGGGAGAGTTTTCTTTCAAGGACAATTTCTGTCAATAACTATTTTCTTCTCATAACATTTCTAAGTAAACAATATTTTCCTCAGAACAACCCCTCCCAGGTGCTGTTTCTGTTATTTAACCAATGAAGAGAGGTGTCAATCCTATGCACCAATAATGTGCATTTTTAGCACAGCACGTTATAAAAACGCTGGATAAATTGTAAATAAACCCTTCTCATCTTCTTCTGCCTTTGAACTGGAGTCCAGCATCTTTATTTCTTGTCCAACAATGACCCCCCCAGCCCTTCCCTGGGGTCTCTGATCTCACAAATCAGATTTTAAGCTCACCCTTAGCCCGGGGTGACCCAGGTGAAGCTGCTGTTTGTCCTACATCCCTCAGACACTTCCAGTGATACCCCCAGAGGTGTTTTTAGGAGCCACTGGGGTGCCAGTGCCTCTCTCTCTCTCTCTCTCTGTGCCAGTGTGAAGTTCATCAATAAGATCCAGTATGTGCACAGCCTGGAGGAACTGGAGCAGCTCATCCCCATGGAGCACGTGCAGATCCCAGACTGCGTCCTCCAGTGAGTGCCAGGGGGTCCCTGGGGAGAATCCTGCCTGGGGCTGAGTCAAAATCCAGGGATTGGGAAGGCAGAGCCTTGGCCTCAGCCAAGGAAGAGCCTCAGACTGTGCTTGGAGCTTCTGTCACCCTCAGGGCAAACACTGAAAGTGATTTAAAGGATTTAATCTTTATTTTGCCAACTTTATTTATTTAATCAACGTTTTTCTCTTTGTTGCAGGTATGAAGAAGAGAGGATCAAGGCCAGAAAAGAAAGGTAAAAGATGAATTTGGGGAGGGGTGGGATAGAGAGTGGCTCCTCTGCATCCATCACCCCAGAAAGGCACTGGAGTCTCTCTCCTTCCCACTGGGGGATGGATTCCCAATGGGATTTGTGTTTACAGGGCAGAGGAGAAACAAGACATGGCTGAGAGGGAAAGGTAAGGACTCTTTGATTGATCCTTCCCTTGAACAGTTTTTGGGGATGAGAACAATCCCACGGCTTGGTAGCACCCCTGGGATCCAACAGGACATTCCCAGAGTGTCCAGGAGCTGAGAAAGGCTGGGACTGTAGGGAAAGGAAATTCTGGAGGGGTTTGGAAGACAAAATCACAGGAATAACGTGGCCTGGTTTGGCCCTGATCAGAGCCTCTCCTCTCATTCTAATTCCTGAGGGGGAACAGGGAAAGATCCACTGGGTGAGGCTCAATTATTCCAAGAAACACCCAGGAGCTCAGGGCACAGAGGGGGATCACTTTGTGCTGGAGATTCCCTTATTTTTATTTTGTCCTCTCTTTGCAGCAGGCCCGTGCCCCCAGCAGAGGATCAGGAAACCAGGTTTGAGCTGTTTGTGTGGCTTTTGTGATCCATGAGCAGGATCCCCCAGCCTGGTGTCACCCGAGGCATTGTCCCCTCTGTGCCATGACTGGCACCATCCGTGTCCCCAACACACCTTTGGGAATGATTTCACCCAAACCCACTCATTTTTTTGTTGATGTGGTGGCAATAATAACATTTTCTACCTCAGTTTGCTGCCTGAAAAATCTCTCCTGTGTCTCTTTTTCTGCCCAGCATGTCCTGAGTGGGAGCAGCACGGAGGAGTGGAGCAGGAGAAGGAGCAGCCTGGCAGTCACCCACCTCAACGACCTTTGGGGACAAGACCTTGCCACCACCTTCCTGCAAGTCCTGTAAATCCTGGAGTCTGCCTCCGAGATGCAAAGTCCTTTAACTTTTTGGAAATTGCTTTCCATTTTTAAAAAAAAAAAGAACAAAAAACCAAACAACCTCCCCCAGGAAACGAAGCAAGAGCAGCACTTTTCAGGGTGTGTTTCAGGAATGGCCTGTGGGGAGCATTGGCACAGTGCAAATACTCACTGTGTATCCTCGTAGTAAGCCAAGAGCATCCTCCAGTCCATGAATCCCCAGCCCAAAAAGAGAATTTATTTTTGATTTAAATTATGAACCCTTCACTCGCTGCTGGCCAGCACGGAGCCCTTCTGCTTGGAGCTGCAACCCCAGGTTCCTCCAGGACATCCCAAAAGCTGCCAGCCCTGGGAATAACCACTCCAGGCAATGGAAAGAGCTTTTTTCCCCCCTCCTTTTCACAGCCAGTGTGAGTTTCTCCCTGAAGAAACCAAGTGCCCACAGCCTCAGCAGCACTGCCCACCGTCACTCATTCCCATGAGGAAATCCCAAGGGCTTTTTTCATGATTTTTTTCCCTGCTTTGTCCCATCCTGGTGCTGGAGGCACTCTGGAGGGATCCCACACGGAGTGGCTGCCCCACAGAAGCTTCTCCTGTACCCACACACACCCCAAAGGGTCTGGGTTTGGAAGGAGCCTTAGGACAGGGGAGGTTTCCAGGCCTTGTCTCCATCTCGATGTCGTGCCCCTGGACAATCACTCGCTGCTGATACCTCCTAGGAGCTGCTGGAATGTTGGAAGTTTCCCTCAGGAGAGCTTCATCCATCAGCATTCCTGCCTGGAATATCCCCACGGAGATGCAGGACGCAGGGCTGGGCTCTGGAGCCCTGACATTGACTCCTGGAATTCGGGTTTTGGAGTCGTGAGGATTCTGTGAGCAAAGGAGAGGGGAAAAGAAATTCAGGAATAACGGTCTGGACAAAATTCTTTGGAAATTCTTGATTTCAGAGCCAGAGCCAGCTTGCATGGCCTCAGGCTGGATCCCTGGGAGTGTCCAAGGCCAGGCTGGAAGGGCTTGGAGCAGCCTGGGATAATGGAAGATGTCTCTGCCCATGACTGGATGGGCTCCAAACCATTCCAGGGTGAATCCTGGAATTATTCCAAGAAATATTGGTTCCACAATCAGGTAAAACCCCTCTCAAACACCTGCAGATGAAGAATTCCCTGGCCATTTCATCACTTTGAGGAGAATTCTTGCAAATTTTCCCTCAAGGTGGGGCATGGCTCCTCTGGACGCACAAAGCTGCTTTTCTCTTCCTTTCAGTGAACAAAACCACTCTGGATGAGATCCTTCTTCCCCTGGATGCTCCAAGGAAGCACCAAAAGTTCTTTTTTTTAACCTCAATTCTCATTTGAGACGTTCTCCTCACCCATGGGTGGATTTCCTGCTCACACCTTTGCATGGAAAGCAGAGCACTGCACCCACGGCACCAACCCAGAGGCTGAAGATGGAAAAAAAAAATTCCACATTCTAGCTAAAACCAAAAAAGGCACCAAACAAGCTCATTATAAACCAATTATTGATAAAATATTCCAAGTTGGAAGGGGTTTGGAGCATGCTGGGATCAAGGAAGGTGGCACTGGATGGGATTTATGGTCCTTTCCTACCCAAACCAGCCTGGAATTTTACAAGGAATCCTGTGCTTCAAGGGAAGAAGAGGCCTCCAGGCCTTTGTGGAGCTCAGGTTAATTCCAGGTGACACCTTCCCGCTCTCCAGAGCTCCCAGCTCTTTCTGGGGACAGAAGCAGCAGCCAGGAATTCCCAAATTTCCACGGCAGAGCTGGGATCCCTCACACTCAGTCTGCACCAGGGACTGCGCAGCCCACAGAGGTGAAGGAAGGACTTTGCTGATTTTTAAATCAATTTAAATCAAAATTAAATCAATTTCAGTTCTGACTGTGAACAATCACAAAGCTCCTCGTGGGCCCAGAGTCTGTGACTTCACTGAGAACACTTCAAGTGGAATTTCTTTTTTTTTTCCTTTTTTTTTATGGATTTAGAGAAAAATCATCAGCTTTCCACCGAGAACATGACCCACGCTGGGCACTGCAAGGGAAGTTTGCAATTATACAATGAATAAAGTGGATAAAACATTGAAGGATGGGCTCAAATCCAACTCTAGAAAGCTTTTGTGCATCAAAAAATGTTCCAAAATGCTGCTGTCATGGAAAACCTGGATGTGGGAGATAATGAATCCCAATTTCCTTTTGTGTGGGGGCTCTGGATCCTCAGCAGTCCCCACACCAGAATGTGCTTTTTGGTTCTTTAATTCCTTCCCAAAACCATCCTCAGAAAAAAACCAAAAACAAACAAACAAACAAAAAAAAAAAAAAAAAAAAAAAAAAAAAACCAACCAAAACCAGAATGAGCAAATCTGGCAATGGAACTTCACATTTTTCCAAATAATTCCTTCAGAGCAAGGGAATTCCAGCTGGGAAAAGGACAGATCCCCAATTTCCCTTCACAAGACGGCGGTGGGCAGTTGTTTCCATACAAAAGTCAATTTTTAACTTCTTGGAATGGATTGTTTGGTTTGTTTGTTTCCAAAAGTGCACTTTGTGAAGGAGCACTCCAAGTGGTGTGTACTAGATTTTAATTAGATTTTAATTTTCCACAGAGTTTTATGAGTGTGTGAAGTTTTATGTCGCTGGATGGATGGATGGACACTTGGATAATGTTTTTATGTCTTTTCAACACAGAGAAGCACCTGCAGCCCCATCAAGGAGAAATCAGAAATGCCCAAAGTGCATTTCACAGCAGCAAAGGAAAAATTAATTATCATTAATTTATTTCAACCAGTGATTTTAGGCGTTGGCTGCAAAACAAAAAGCTGGAAATTCTTGGACTGAAACACAAAAAAAAAGTCCCTGTCCCAAAGGTGGAGTGACAAATCTCAGCTGGATGGGGAGAAATCTGCACTGCTGCTGGTAAAAGTGCATTTCCAGTAGGACTTTGACCAGTATATAAATATATAAATATGTTTAAAGAATAAAATGAAATAAACTTCATCCCTTTAGCAATACTGCTGGACTGCTCGGTGTCCCAAACGTGCACCAGGCCCTGTTCCTGCCTCACAAAACCATCCCTGGAGGATCAAAATTTTCATTTATGAATTCCCTGGATTATATTGAGCAATTTCTGGTCTGATTTGACTTTTCCTGAGATTTTTCTTCCCGGTGAATCCATGGGAAGACACATTTTAGCTGCAGAAAATGTTCTTTTATGCCCATATTCACCGAAATCCTGGTGTTTTTACTCATTGTGTATTCAATGGCTGGACCTCAATTCACTCCACATCAACCTGAAAAATCCAAACTCTTCCTGTACCCTTGATTCCAGAGCAGGAATTCCCTTTCCCCTCTCTTCAAGGATTTATCCCAGGCCTTCCTCAGCTCCAGACAGCTCCAACTTCTCTGGTTTTTCCACACAGAATCATCCAGATTTGGGATTTTCCAGTCATTTTTATTGTGGTTCACAAGGAAGGCACAGGAGCCACACCTGGGATGCTGCTGTAGATTCCACTGGAATTCCATCCCTTTTTTTTTTTTTTTTTTCTCCTGTCCAGTGCTGTGTAAATGTTAGTGGATATTTAGAGCTTCCCTCATGGTAATTTTTCCATCTCTTTATTTATTTTTTTTCCCCCACAGACGAGCAGAAAATGTTTTAAAGGCAACCAATCCTCATTTTTTTTGAGGATTTCAAAAATTCCAGGACTCAAGGAGAGGCTGGTGGTGATGAGCTGGGATTGCCCTGGAGCAGGAGAAAGGGACAAAAAAACCGGCTCTAAACACACACAAAAAAGCACATTTTCCTCTTTTGTATTTCCTTCTTTCCTTCCTTCCTGGCAGCCAGAAACGCAGCAGGTTTTGGTGAAGCAGAGCTGAGGACTCACCACGACAATAAACCACAATTCCAGGGGTTTTTTGGGGTTTTTTTTGTTCCTTTCCAGCCCAACCCCACCTGTACAAACGTGTGAAATGTCATTTTCTGCAGTGGTTGTAATTAGGTGGTTTGTGCTAGCGGACTGTTCATCTGTACCCTGAGTTTTGCTTTGTATTATTCCATAAAATCTGTGGATATTCAATTAAAATGAGACTAATCCTTCAGCCAAGCCTTCCTTCTGTCAGTAGATTTTATTTAGGATTTGGCTTCATGTGGAAAATGTGAAGAATTTTTTTTTTTTTTGTTTGGATGTTGTTCCTTTGAAGAAAAGCATTCAAAAGACTCCCTGGAAATTCTGACACTGCAAAATTCCAAGTATTTTTACTAAAATAACTCCTGTTCTGGAGGATTTATTCCCCAGTTTCCCTCAGATTTAGGAAAGAGCCATGGAAAAAATTCCTTTCCTTGGGTTTCTATCAACCTGTACAGAACCCTGCTTGTCTCAAGTTGTTTAATCTCATATTATTTTTACATATCTTTTTATAATCCAATTAATACCGTGACTGGAAATTGAATTAAAAACCCAAACACACAAAAAACCCAACCCAAAGCCACTTAAATGGAAAAATACCAAACCCCTAATAACTCATTTTTAATATTATTAATAGTTAATATTATTTAATATTTTAAAACCAAACTATTTACAGTGAGATGTCTAATTTGAGTGGGTTTAGATAAATCATTAACATGATTAATGAATTGGAAATAGGAAAATATACAAGTCTAACAAGCATTACTGTAGTCATGCCGTGAATTCTTTGAAATTAATTTTAAATTAGGGCTACACCTGTGCTGTAAGTCTGTATGAAGCAGACTTTTTGCTCTGATTTTATTTTCTCCCCGAAAACCCAAATCCTATCAGAATCAATAACTTTTTTTTTTTCATCCTCTGCTTTTTTTTTTTTTTTTTTTTTTTTTTTTTTTTTTTTTTTTTTTTTTAATTTCTATAGAAAAGCTTTTTGGGGTTGCAATTTTGCAGCTCAAATATTCAATTTACGGCATCAACAACCACGTGGGAGCTTTGGTGTGACCAAATTGTGACTTTCCAGAGCCTGAAGGAGCTCCAGGAGAGCTGGAGAAGGATTTTGGATAAGGGATGGAGGGACAAGACACAGGGCAGGGATAGGTGGGGATTTTGGGAAGGAATTCTTCCCTGTGTGGAATTTTATTTTTTTTAATAAAAAGCTTGGGTTTGCCTCCAAGCCAGAAAAAATCATTTCTAACTTCTGCAGTTGAGTGAAAATCAGCTTTTTGTCACCTCCTCAGTGCTGGCATCTCCTCTGTCACACGAGCTGGGAGCTGAGCTGTCATCGAGTGGGAATCTCTCCTCCCACTGCTCTTCCCTGACAATGACTGGGAGAAAACTCCAGGAAAAGCTCATTCCAGCACGGAATATTCCCAGGGGTTTCCCATCCTGGCTGATCTCTCAGACACAAATCAAAATTGCCAGCTTAAGATAACGAGGATTTCTCAACCCCCTAAATGAGGGGCGAGGTTGATTCTGCCTCGTTTTATCCATCCCAAAATGAGATGTGGATTTAAAGCTGTTCAGTTTCCCTCTGGATGAAGGAGATGATTTCAAGGGATGATTTCACCTGGGGCTGAGTCACTCCTGTCTGCTCTGGCTGGGGGAAATCAGTAAATATCCAGATTTCCAGCACTCATATCTTTCAGGATTCAGTCAATGAATCACAGCGAGGAAAACAAAGTGAGGATGTGGCAGGAGAAGAGGGAAAGGGCTGGAACATTCCCTCCTTTTCCAGCACCTTGGATCACTCACCTTGGCACCTTGGGTGGAGTTCTGGGGATGTTTGAGGCTTTTTGTTGACCTCACCTTCTGTTTAATAATCCACCACGATCCAAAGCTCCCCCAAAATCCCAGCCTGCCCCCGAGGGTTTTCCAGAGGCTCCTGGGCAGGGTTGGGAACGTTCCCATTCCTTGGGGAGCCTTTCAGTGCCCAGCACCCTCTGGGGGAAGAACTTTCCCTGATCTCCATCCCAAATTCCCCTGGCACAACTCCTGCCCTGTCCCTCCTCCCCTCCAGGACACTTTTCCAAGCTGATCCCACTTCCCAAAGCAGTGATACCCCCGTGGTTTGGGTTTGTTTTTTTGTTTTTTTTCCTCGTGGGCACAGCTGCTCCTCTCTCCATGTGACCTCTCTCTCAGGACCTGCTGTCACCACCCTCAGCCGTGGCAGGGAATGTCACCCTGATGGTGGCAGCTCCCTGGCTGGCAGCCACCCGGAGGAGGTGCCAGCCAGTTAAACCTCACACTAATTAACTCTGCTATTCCACTGCCCTCATTTCCCTCTTTCTGAGCTGCTGCAGTCACTGAGGCAAATTCTCCTCTCTTGATGGTTCTGTTTCCCTGTTCTCCATCAAATTTTGGGAAGCTCCCCAGCCTTGGAGAAGGACTCTGAGCCACCCAACAACCCCAGAGCTCTGCAAAAATAAATAACCCCAATTTTCAACATTCCCAAGTGAAAAATTATTCCCATTTCTTGCCTCTGACATCCCCTCCAGGCAGGCCTAACCTTGGCATAACCTTGCTCATCCCATAAACAATGTCTTATGATTAGAGGAGGATTAAAATTCTGAATTAAAGCTGCAGAAGAAATGAGTCACATTCTGCAGCAGAAAGGTCACCGGGCACCCAGGAACTAAACAATCCCAGGGGAATAATGTCCCGATGGCTCCACGAATATTAAACTGCCTCCTGCTAAATTTAGCTAAGGTTGAACAAAGAATATTAATAAGAACTTTTAGTAAACATTAGTATTCTAAAAATAACATTTTGAGAGGGAACATTGCATGTCTTTGATTCAGACTCCCTGGTGAATGGCATTTGTATGAGTAAAGTGTCAGGCAGATAACGTATCTCTGCCATAAACAAGCCCCAAAAAAAGGAAGTTTCAGATGACCCACGCTCAGCTCGCCCAGAAACGAGCTAAAAAAAGCTTTTCTGAACATTTGGCATTTGCATAATTTATATTTTTATGGTTTGAGTGAAGCTTGCAGGAGCTGGGCAGCATTGAAGTGCCTCCAGTGCTGGGGGTGGTTGGGTTGAGGTGGATTTTGCTGGGAAGGAAGGAGACAGCTGGAATGGGATCTCCAAATACAGGCAAGCACTTCCAGAGGAACAGCAGCTCCCAGGCCAGGCAGGAATCTGGGAATTTGAGTTATGTGGGTGAATTCCAGCTCCCAGCATGCGTGAGCAGGAATAGGGGAGAGAGAAAAACCAATCTGAGGAGCCTGAAAAACACACTGGGGAAAGGAACAGCCAGAGGAGCATTGAGGGGCTGGGGAAAAGGTTTTAAAATTAGATTTTATACTAAGGAAAAGGAGCTTTTACACTGAGGAGAAGTGAGTTTTTTCACTGAGGAGAAATGAGCTTTTACACTGAGGAGAAAGGAGCTTTTACACTAAAAAGAAGTTAGCTTTTACATTGAGGAGAAATGAGTTTTTATAATGAGTAGAAAGGAGTTTTACACTGAGGAGAAAGGAGCTTTTATAATGAGGAGAAATGAGTTTTACACTGAGTAGAAATGAGCTTTTACACTGAGGAGAAATGAGTTTTTACAGGGAGCAAAAGGAGCTTTTACACTGAGGAGAAATGAGTTTTACACCAAGGAGAAATGAGTTTTTACACCAAGGAGAAATGAGTTTTTACAGTGAAGAAAAGGAGCTTTTACACTGAGTAGAAGTGAGATTTTACAATGCAGAGAAATGAGTTTTACACAGACAGAAATGGGGTTTGTAGCTGTGAGCTTCAAAAAACCCCAACAGCAACAACAACCCCGCTCTTTGTCCTTCATTCCTCACATTTCCAGAAGAAACAGAAGTGTTGACATTCCTCATGGATATAGTGGGCCACTGCTCTGGATTCCCTGATCCCAAACAATCCAATCCTGCAGCTCCCACCACAATTATTATCTGCTTCTTCCAACACTAAAAAAATTCATTGTTTTGACACAGCTTTGGCCAAATCTTCATTTTTTTACCATTTCCCAAGGGTTAAAATATCCCACCTGTATTCCCGAGCCACGTCCCTGCAGGAAAATCGAAGCGGGCAAAATACAAATTTCACTCATTGGGATGGAATTTTTCTAAAAATATTTGGATTAGCAGGTCTCAGTGTGAAGAGAACTGGAGCAGAGGTGGCCAGGGCTGGTGTCCCCTCAGACCTTTGACACAATTTTGGAGCCTCTTGGGTTTTTTTTTTTCCCTTCACGTGAGGTCAAATGTAGTAAAATAATCCCTGGAATCGGATTTCTTAACCCAGACAACTTCCTAGTTCAGGGATGGGTGACAAAAGCAATAAAAGATATAAAATTTTGGACTAGGAGCTGATTTGAGGACAATTTATCAATTTTTTTTTTACCTTCACCAGCTGAGGGGGTGATGTAGGGAAACCCTGCAAATGCCAAGCAGGGCTGGAAATTCAACTTCCCTGAGTTTACTCAAACTCGAGAATCCGAGCTCCAAATTCCTCTGGAATTATCATTTTTCCCTGGAATTGAGGGTGAAAGTACAAGTGGTACCTCCAGAAACAACTTATTATTATTATTATTATTATTATTATTATTATTATTATTATTATTATTATTATTATTATTATTATTATTAT
>VZUI01041135.1:0-51541 GCA_013401135.1 Cettia cetti
CCTTCCTTCCTTCCTTCCTTCCTTCCTTCCTTCCTTCCTTCCTTCCTTCCTTCCTTCCTTCCTTCCTTCCTCTCTTTCTTTCCTTTCTCTCTTTCTTTCTTTCTTTCTTTCCTTTCTCTCTTTCTTTTCCTCTTTCTCTCTCTCTATAACTACACCATAATGTACCCTCTAAGTCCCTCCTTAAATTGCATCCTGAGCACCATTCCTTGTTTGTCTGACCTTTGCTCCAGCACAATCAGCCCCAGGGAGGAACACCCCCAGTGCTCGGCCTGGGGCTGCAGAGAACAAAGATACACTGGAGTAACTCCCCATTTCTTTCCCACTGGATAAAACTTTAAATCTTAAATTGCAAAGGATTTAAACAATGCCTTGTAGTACACAACATCACTGCGTTTAATCATCTCCAACATCCTTACACTTTCACTTAAGACTTAAAAAAGGAGAATTCACTTCACTTCCAGTAACGGGCTTTTAAAGATTTACTTGTATACATTTAGTTTTTTTAAAGGACCACATTCCAGCACCATTTCTAAAGATATTCTTAACACAATTTAGCAAAAGCTCTGTAATCCAATACTTATGACATGAGCTGTCAGGCATAAAGTATGCCAGAATCTCTTTAAGTCCACACACAGCAGGACGCAAACCTAGTAGCAACTGTACTGAATTACAACCAATAGGAGAAGTCACAGGTCACCGAAGCCACACAGAGTCCTGCTACAGCCAACAATGAAACTTAATGTACTTTCCATGTCCAGAACCATCCACTATAGAGCTTCTGTAAAACAGATTAATGATAATAGTGGCAGAAACTAGGAAAAAAATGCAAGAAATGGAAGCCTGGCCAATATTCCATTTGTAATTTGTCACACTATCACACAATAAGACTTCAGTATGAATGTGTTGCAAATTTACAATTCAAATAAGCTTCCTTGAATTTTTAAAAGAATGGACTGTACACATCAGTCAGTATGACAAAAAATGTCCTGTCAGGTTAATTTTAAATGCACTTTTTATTTGTTACTGTTAACTAATCCCTATAACTATTTCTAATTTTTAAAAGCGGCGCAAATTATTAAATAAAATACAACTACTGAAACCCAACTGGAATGGGACTTCTTTCTGTAAACCTGTCAGTATTCCCTAATTTTCCCTAATTTACAATATTTTGGCTTCACCCTAGCTAGTTACAGGGCAATTTTTTTTTTCCACATAAAAACCCCTCAATATATAACTACCAAAAGGAGCACATTTGTTTAGAACTTTGCATAGGCAACAACACTTTTTTTCATTTGCTTCAAAGGCCTACTGATCAGGCAAGGATTAGGAAAAAAAAGAAAAAAGAAAATGTTTCTTTCTGTAAAACTCTGTTTACCTATAGGTGATGAAATTCCTCCTGGCTGTGAAATTCAACAGATGGACTATCTGGGGGATGCATTTGGCCTACTGCAGACTAGACACTACTTTTGTTGGAAGGTGCAGTGTTTTGATGATGCAGAAAATAAAGCCCATGCTGTTTCTACGTTCTGTTAAAAGGAAAGCCATTAAGATAGCAGTTAAGTGGTCAAGGTCTAGAATTAGACTTACCACAAAAGCCAGTGGTAAAGAATAGTATTTAAACAATTGCTTCATAAAACAAAAGTTATTCTGAGTTTCTGAAAAATAAAGCAAAACGCCACAGAGCCAAAAAATCCTTTCAGTAGCTGAATACCCACCTAGTTTTAACCATGAGAAGTCAGTGGCTTCAGTGTCACAGAAAACACTAAGAGAGCAAGTGGGTAGTTCCACGACAAATTAAATAACCATTAGGTTCACTTATAGCATCTGCTAGAAAGAGCAGGAGCAGATAGTATCTTATTTAGACCAACTTCATGTACAGGAGTATAGTACTTTCTCAGAGTGTTCACTGCAAAAGGTCACTACTTACCTGTCAAAATGGTTCAGCTCACTTATTTGTGTGTGATATCCTAAGTCATGCACGCTATTTAGAGAAAAATGATAATTTTTCAGTGTCTTTAGGCAAAGCTGCTTACAAAAGGGAATAGCAAGGCATTAAAAACTGAAAGAATCAACTGGCAGTAAGATGAATAACACGTAGTAATTCATTAGCCTATTTAAACTCAAGAGTTGTTTTACTCCAAATCAAATTTCCTATTACTTTGATACTTCTTTGAAAATAAACTTTTTTTTTTCTTTTTTTTTTTTTTTAAGTCTTCGGTTTATCGTTGATTTACACTTATGTACAGCTTATAGTAGGAAAAACCTCCAAGTCTGTCTTATGCAATCCCTGAATAGAAACGGGGATTTAGACACAGGGAAAAGTTTTATTGAATCAAAATGTAGAATATCCTATATATTTTCCAAGATAGGATTAGTAACTAGGAACTCTGAAATATTACTACCAGTCCTGATACTGATTATATTCTGTATACATTGGCAGGTCCCATAACCTTTCTATCTCTGATTGTAAAATGAGGATATTACTTATCAGCCTCACAGCAATGTTGTGAGGATTAGTTAAAGCTAGAAAAAGGACATATAGTGCTTTACTAAGTACAATCCATCAAAAACACATGCAGAGTAAATGGAACCATGTAATCTGACCTGGAATTTAATTCAGTTATAGCCTATGATAGTCAGTCTTTTGGATAAACAAAAGTCAACTTACATTTCAACCAAAACTGGAACTAAACCTAAAATGGATTTTCAGCCGAGGTTCAAAAAGAATCAGTTATTTTCAAGGGTTGTTCCTATTATCTGTGTCTCTCTCTCTAATTTCTAGTTCTAGCTTGTGGTCAGGAGCAGCTCTGATACCTTTCCTTGTAAGAAAGTTTGCTCTTGCAATTATTTCTGGCACATCCTGCAGGTTCAAGGGAGGTTTGGGTAGCTTAGCTAAGCATCTCAACTTTGGGGTACTTCTGCAAACTGAGGCAAAGCCTTTGCCAACTCCTTATTGTAAAGTTTTTATGCTCTCTAGTGCAGAAGAAAATCATCTTTATCTGAAAATGTTAAAAGCAAAGTGAGTACAAGAAAATGAGAACTGCAAGTCCCTGAGGTGACATTCAAGTGGAGAGTGAAAGAGGATGGAGTTCTTAATCCTAAAATTAGGATTGTAATACCTCCAGTGCATACCAGCTGGAAATGTACAGTTTTTCAAATACAGTAATGTAACAGATGAAGAGCACAGTTATTATTTCAGGGCTACAGAATCTGTCACTATCCTGTGAAACATGAAGGTCAGCTTATTTACTGGTCCGAATGCTGTTTTCCGCAATGCTTTTACTTGAAAGTTTCCTTGAGGCAGTAAGATGGTCAAGGAGAAGCTGGCACTCAGGCTTGTAAATGACAGCAGCTTAGCTACCTGATCTGAAAATCACTCCTTTAATAGATCCAAGTCAGAATCAAGGTGAGATTTGTGCTGCTTCTGTGACTAGGGACAGCTCTGCTTCTTCAAGACCTCTAATTTAATGCTATCACTGCAGGGAAAACACATGATGATTTTTTTTGTGCCCTTCCCTATCAGGTCTTAAAAACACCATCTCTAAATTAAAACTTTAAAAATTTTAGCTGTTTGTTACAAACATAGGTCTTATAAACAAACTAGACCTAGATGTGGAGCCCATTTCACCAACACAGTCTACAGCTGGAATTTTTGATCCTTTGCACATAAGAAAACTTCCTTAATTTCAGTTCAGTGGATCTAATGTCATCCAACGCCACTGTACTCAGTAAAAGAGTGCTGAGTTTTTTCTTTTACATTGTTTTCTATCATAACTGATACATCAGTATGAAAATAAAACCCTTTTTTTTTTCAGTAATAGACTCATTTCCTCCAGCAACTTACCAGAAGTTTGGTTCTCATATAAGCTGATAGGACCTCACAGAGGAAGAGGTCATGCAGTCCATTCACAGAAGAGGACTAACTGTGCCATTCCCAGTTCCCACTTGGGCAATTTGAGGAGTATGTTTTCATGAGCTGTGTTTTTCAAATTATGACATACTGAAAGGTAGCCAAGCCCAGTGAAAGCTGTAGTTATTGACTGAAATACTAATTTGATTACTCTGTGCAAAAACCAGACAAATGTAAAAAATCTCAAAATCCACAGAGGAGGAGAAGAAAACTCATGTTGATATATGTTACAAACAAATCTCCAAAATAGATCCATTGCAATGTACAGTATAAACATGACCTGTATTAACTTACTTTCAAGTGATCTTTTGTTTAAATCCGAGTTTTCATATTTAATTTAATTGGTCGCTCACTTTGCTGCTCAATTCTTCTTTCTTCCTCTCTTGGCAGATCCCAGTTGGGTCCTCCAGGATGTAGCCTGAATTCAGTTCCTTCCTGCTAATGCCTCTTAGCACTTTACTCTCCTTTCTGACTACAGAATTTTCACCTACTTGCCTTATTCTTGTTCCACCATTTCCCTCATCCTTCCTCAGTACACTTCTCCTCTGTTTCCTTTCTTATCAACTGTATCTATTTACATGCTAGGTTTGAAATTTTCCCGTGGGCTGAATGAACTGTTTGCTGTGCTGCTCTGATTATAAAGTACAACAGACAACAATACTAATAAAGCTAAGATAGGGTAATTCAAGTCTGTTGAAGAAAAACTAACAACAACAGAACACAATGGAATAATCATTCCCTTAACTCAGTGATTTCCCCGCAGCAGAAAAAGGCTTTCTGGATTACATACAGAATAACCTTGGCACAGCTTCATATAAGTGCTGGGGCCTACAAAGGAAATGTTTGATATAATGCCAGCAATGGGCAATAAAACTGAAGTAAATCAGATACTAAATGGGCAGGACACAGCTTTCTTTTAGGGCTCTACAGCACCTAGAGCATGCTCATCACTCATTACCAGACTTATTTTTTTAAAGTTTTCTAAAAAAGTGTTAATTGTACTCAATGTCAGGTTTCTTTTCCATTAAAATGTAGTTTGCCTATTTCTGATCCAAAGTCACTGTTTAAAAATACAAAGTAACAGGTCCTTCTTTACCAGTGACATAACAGAATGAATTAATTATTGCTCTTACCTTATAACTAATTTTATGCAAACCCAAGACAATGCACCTTTTGTTTATTATCTTGGACTTCAATTATGGTTTCAATTAGAGTATTTTGTTTATACACATATGGACTTCTGAGGTTTACTTCCTACAATTATCATGTGTACTGTATTCATAGTAATCTGAACTCTAGGGGCCAGATTCAGCTCTGTTGCAGGTGAGTGTAAATCTAATTTGTTCAGATTCTGACATCCACACTACTAGCGCAAAGAACAAAGTAGGCTTAACTCCATGAAGTTAAACCCCTGAAAATATCAGATCATTTAGGTTAGATTTCTGTATTAAGTGAGGGATTACATTTCACATAATGATCTCTGTAGTGAGTCCAATACCTTGTATTTGTCGAAATTCTTGCAGAAAGGCACTGAGTCTTCATCTCATGAATCAAAAAATGGACACCCACCTTCCCATTCTAACAGTACTTTTTTCAATTGCCACCAGTCATCACTACTGAAACGTATCCCCTACTTCTCATTTGAATGCATTTAATTTTGACTTTCAACACCACTGGATTTTGCTTTACTTTCAGAACAAGCAGGGGAGAGTGGTGGCTATTAGTACTCAGTAATTTTTCTCTATGAAGATATTTAATGCCATTAATCAATTCAACTCTCAGGTTCCTTGTTGTTAAGGAAAACAGATAATTTTATAGATGACTGTTCCTCTCTGTAAGACACTTACTTCACTGAATAATTTTATGTCCCTTTCCTGCTTGTTCCTTCATTTCTATTTATTTTTAGAATTTATTTATTAGAAATGTTTGTAATTCTCTAGCTAACAAAACATAATGCAATGGAGCAGAGCCAGATCTGGATTTGGATTTCAAGCTATTTGTGATCAAACATATGAAGACATATTGTAGAGACAGCTAATTGCATTTCCATTTATTTCCATTACAGTAATTTTGTCCTCTAGAAGGGTTGCAAAGAAAGCTGGATTATTTTTACACTGCTAAGTAAGACAAGTAGAAACAGGTTTTAGAGAAAAGCTGAGGCCACAGAGAACAAATGACAATAGATCTTTGTGTTTCAAAGGTGTTCCTGAATATTTTACTCCCTATAGACTGTCCATGGAGTTGAGCCCATGGATCAAGCAGAGCATGGTCCTAAACTATCAGAGGATGCCAGCAAGATAAATGCCATTTCCCTTTTTCATTGGTCATGCTGGGCATGGCCTATTATCTTTAAATGGACTGAGCAGCAGAGAAAAGAACAAGGATACTATCTCTACACAGGCTTGTCACAGTCAAGGGCAAAGACTGTGTGACAGTGCTGATAAACAAAGCAACTGCAAAAGCTAGTGCTGCTTCACTTTAGACAAGACATACAAGGCAAATATTTAAAAGTGGTTGCTCATAAATTATCATCATCCCCACCCCCAAAAACAAGGGTATTTTTCAGGCACATAAACCTTGCCTTAAGAAAACATGTTCAGGACTTTTTTTCAGACTTAAGGCAAATTAAGGTCAGTGGCTTTAATTCTGTCCATTGTAATTGCCTTGTGCACTAGGAATGCAAAAGGATAGGACAGGCTAATGAATGAAAAATTCCTTTAGCTGTAACTCAGATTCACTCATCCCATCCTGAAAAATTTACCTCTTACTTATGCTCATCTAGTCCAAATGCATCTCATATCATACTTTTTTCTCTCTTGTATTTCCCTTTTTTAGGCCTCTGCTTCCATTCAGTGAAAGTAGTCTAGTTTATCAGCTGCTTTAAATCAATTTAATTCAATTAACTTCAATGGGGTTGCATCAGCCCCGCACCTCCCAGCCCATCACTGCTGCCAGTGCCCTCTTCTCCCTGTCACTGAGTCCTTTGCTGGGAAGTGAACTGGTAGGACTCTGTATCTTGCCACCAGTATTGAGGTACTGCTCAGCTGCTTTCAGCTCTTCTGCCATAATATCTCCATTTTTTAAATGTCAATCCTTTCTCTTAATTTATATTATTTAAAACTCATGCAGATACGTAGCAATGACTTTTGCTTTGTAAGAACAATGTCACACACTCCCCATCTTATCTACTCAAAACACATGTGCCAAAGAATACTGTCTCATTCATCATTCTGACCAACTCAAGTTTCCTTCTACGAGTACTTCCCACCTACTCCTCTCCTCTAATACATAAAACTGAAAATGTTTTTTGAGAAGGAAAATCCTTTTCCCTTCAAAGACCAGAATTAAACACCTTTGTGCTGATCACATATTTTCCTATGTTGCGAAGTCTTAAATTAGAATGAAACCGCCTCTGAGAAAGTACAGTGCTTTATGATGTATTGCACTGTAACAAGTTGCTAAAATTAATTGCATCTGCTGGAAGCCACTGCAATTCCAACTGCACTTAGACAAAAACAGATAAAGATGGTATCTTGTATTTTGTTGTTTCTGTGGGGATTAATCCACCTGTGACAATGCAGAAAGGTCACTGGGTAACTTCACTGGGTGAAAAGGCAGGAGGCTTGGACTTTCTCTGTTCCACTGAATGGGGAGTTAAAATTCCTCTTTGGGTTCACTTTTTTAGTGTCTCTACCCTTCACTGGACCTTTACAAACTGAGGAAGACTGAAATTTTCTGAAGTTCATAATCTGAAAACACCAATGCACAGCAATTAAAACTTCCCACAAAAATGTAGCATTTAAGGCCTATGTTCATTGGGGTCAGGATGCAGCTTCCACACCAGAGAGCCAGAAGAACTCTGTATGGCAGGAGGTGTTTGAATCCTTGTTCTTGCCCCACCTTGTGATTCCACAGTCCAGGTGAGTGTCCAAAAGTTATCCAGAGCGCTATTTTCCACAATATATAAACAAAGTTAAATATTTAGGGCTTATTCCAGCATAGGGGAAAAAAAAAAAAAAAAAAAAAAGTGAATCTGCAAAGGTTTTTCACAGAGTATTTTGTTTTAAACAGCTATGGCTTTGCTGGTGACTTTGAAAGCTCTCTGAATAGATATGGTATCATCTGCGTGAGACAGTAAGAATGGGAAGAACCCCCTTGTATGTTTATTCTTCACAGAGCTTTAAGAAGAAGTCACAGTATCTTTTTTCAATTTTCTACTACAGACTTTTGTGCTGTTGCTGCTAGATGTCTGCATCATGGAAAAAGTGCTAGTGGCCTGTCTCAGATGAGGGATACCTGTTCCATCCCCTTTGGCCACATTTCCCAGGTTTTATAAGTATTCCCTGCACTTTACAACAAAGCACTGCTAGCTCTGTACCTACCCATGGCAAATTAAATCACAAGAGTTTTACAGCATTTGAGCTTAAGGATTACTTACAAGCTTTTCATTATCATATGCCTCACTGGGGCAATTTGAAAAACACTACTTAAAGAATGTCTTTATTCTTACATGGGCACTCTGGCTTACATGCTTAATGCAGAATACAGTTCTGCAAGTAAACTACCATGAAGCCTTTGGAAAGAAAGACTTTTTTTTGTGTTGACACAAGACTGTTTTTTCTTGTGTTGACAATGGGTGCAGCTCACCACACTCAGCTGCCAAGTGAGCAACCCAGAAGTATTGATTTCTTTCACAAGGCAGATTATATTATTGTCAACAAAATGCTCAGTCTGAAAGAAAGTGGTTCAAAAGTCACAGGCCTCCCTCTAGTCTGGGGACCTGAGCCTGAAACAAGTGTAGAAATTTATGTTTAAGCAACCTTTGAGAGCTGGTTACTTGATTGTTCATACCCATTTTTATTAGGCATCAAAACTTCTTTGTTTTTGATGAAAAACTCACTGTCAAGTTACCGACAAGTGGCATTGGGCTACAGAAGTGTTCTATTAATACAGATCATGCCAATTAAAAGATTTTTAAAAGTTGATTTAATAGTACTCCAATTAAAAACAATGAGAGATAACGAGGAGCATACAAAAAGGCAGAATGTAAGTTTTGCTCCTTCCAGCAGACCTGTTCCCAAAGGTAAGAAAACTTGTGTTGTCCGCACAGCCTTAAGCCAAAGATATCTCAGAAAACATCAACTCTGCAGGAGCAGAGTTCTCCAAACTTCAATAGGTCTCTAGGACACATAAAGACTGGAAGATTTTTGGTAAAAGTTTTTCACTGGTTTTCTATCATTCCCCAGAGTCTGTGACCTGTAACAGCTTTCCATGAGAGAAGAGGCTCTTACTACTGTTTTTCTGAGGCTATGATCTGGGGGGTGTCCACATGAATGGTTCTGATGACTGAAGGTTGTCACACAGATCTTGCTCGACTCTCTAAGAGTTCATTCTCTGTTTACTGACCCTACTGAAATGTCACAGAAAGAAGATTTTAGAGATGGCTACAGTGAAAAGGATATCTCTAGAGCAGGGAAGCATTGTCTTAATCCAACAGGAAAATACAGGGGAAAATAGAAGGGCCCACCCAGCCAATGGGTTTCTAGCTGAACAGTTGAATTTATCAAAGTAACTTATGTTAAAATGTGTGATAAAAACCATTTAAAGATAACCTGAAAGTACAAAACCAAATTATTCATCAAGAAACTTGCCACTTCCTCAGTTTTCCGTTACACACCGCACTTTCATAACCAGTTTCACAGAGTTTGTCATAATTAAATTGTTTTTGTCTACATTTATTTCCAAGCTGTGTAGGTTTATTTTATTATTGTGAGTGTCAGAGAAAACTGCAGTTTCTTGTGTTATTTATAACACAAAAGAATCTACAGGACTATGCAAGCCCTCAGAAGCCCTCAATTCCATATAAATTTGAGATTATTAATTCTAGGTAAAACACAGCATTACTATGCAAATATTGTTTCCCTGCTCTGATAAGCACTATCCATTCAAGCTGCCTCATCCAGAGTGCTCCCCTGTCTGTTTTTTTCACTGAAATTAAAATTTTACAGTCACTAGCGTAAGTGGTGGGAATGAAACAAATCAACAAGAAAACAAAACACCTCCCCCCTCCAAACATTTTTTAAAGGGCATGTCTGAAAAAATGTATGCTATAAGGGCATTTATCATCAAAAAGTATCTCCTGGAAGTTATCCAAGCAGGCCCTTAAGAGCTCAAAGAAACAAGGAGTTTATTAATATTATGACGTTTCTCGCTAAGATAATTGAAGTTATTACTCAAGGATTGAGGAGAAAGCCATTTGAATAGATACTGCTGTATATCTTGTCCAATAAATACTAAAAGTAAAATTCTGTAGAGACAGAGTATATGCAAACATCTTAAAGAGTAGACATCAAATACAGTTTTGTAGCTTGATTCAAAGAGCATGTACATTCACCTCTTAATTTATTTGCTCTTGGTTAGAGCTGTACCACTAACTCATCAGATAAACAAGCTGGTTGGTTGACTACATCCCACCAGGCAGTGTCAGTTTTTAGCAGGTGTGCCTGAAGGACTCTTCCTTTCTGCTCTTTGAATCATTCTGTAGACACTAATGAGCATCCCTCTTCAGCTTTAATTATTGGTCCCTGACAAGTCAACATAATAGGAATCAGCTTAACCAAGCATACTCCCCAGTGACATGTTCAATTACTCAGGTTGTACTTCTCTGCAAGAGGTCTGAGGGGTTGCTAATTTAACATTGTCAAAAAAATAAACAGAGGTATTGGTTACAGTTTATCTTTTGACCCTTATGTCACCAAATCTAGAAAGATACCTCCTCCTGGAATGAAGCAGAAGATTAAATACTTTAAAATTACTATTCTGGTTTTACTTTTTAAATAAAATTAATTACCACCTGTAAAGTGATTTACGTCAAGCTATGTTTTATGAGGAGAGACACTGACATTTTGACAAGTGTTTGTTGATGTATGATTGTATTTATAAAGCTGTCTGGTTTTCCAGTTTTATAAAATATGAAAGTGATAGTATTTATCCATTCAGACTTACTGAAAAAATAAAGTACCAGAATTAGTTAATTTTTATTTTGGCAAATACAAACAGCTATTTTCCATAACCAGAAATATCATTGTTAGAAATGAAAGTAGAATGCCTTTTATTTAGCAAGCTCATTATTAAGAAATGAAATGGCATTTTTGAGGTAAATAAAAAAAATACAGTCTCTGCAGAAAGAATATTTACAAAACATTTTAAGACTAATTAATTTCACTGGATATAATTCAAATTTTGTAAAAAACAGATAGAAAATCTATTCAATTTTTAAAAGGTAAAGTATTCTTTAATCTGATCTCAAAAGGTAACAAAGGACCTAGAACCTTGTCCAATAGTGTTGGCCTCAAGTATTATATTTCTGGTGACCTGAACAGGTCTATTATCATCCATTTGGGTAGCAGAATGGTATTTTCCTGCAAAAAAACTATATTGTCAAATACAAAAATACAATAATATAATGATAGCCTTGTCAAATGACTACAGTGTCATTCTGATCATCTCTTAAACACCTACAGATAGAAATATAGGAGAGGTCTTTTTAGCTTTGTTTGAGTACTTAAGTGGAGAAGGCTGAAATTTTAGCATCACTTTACAAAATACTTCTAAAGGATGAAAATACTTAAAAATAGTACATATAATTTCATATTGTTTCCTTTATCAACACATTTCACACAAAATCTGAATGTTGTGGCACAGAAATATTGATGCAAAAGTCTCTCATTCCCTCATTAGAGCAATGACCATCTTGACTGACCTATTGTGCTATTTACCAAATATATACTAAAGCTTAATGCATATGACAATTAAGCAAGCACTCATTTTACAGTAAGTATTTATATAAGCACTTTGGACCACAACTAAGAATTCAGTAAAAACATGCACAAAGGACTTGCAAAATGGAAACTTCATGCACAAACCTTGGTTTGGGTGGAAGCAAGACCACACCTTGTATCTCTCACTATTTCACAACTATACATTCAACCTCTTCCAACCTTTTGATCTTCTTCCATGTTTGTTCCACTGTTCTTATAAAACAAAATCACATTGGTTTATGGCTTCATTTTTATGTTTAGCAACATCCTTCTCAGCAGATCCAAAATTTAGTTCTGCTTATGATCTGTATTACTATTATCCTTAGCAGAATTATTAACTGTAACAGCTGCTATTTTTTTGTGGAGGTGTATCAGTAGAAAAAGACAGATGTCAGGTTCAGTTCCTGGAGCGCACTGTAAGTTCCAGGCAAATGATGAATATACACTATGACAAACATACACAACAGCACAGTATAAATACACATAATTAGATCTCATTTCTAGAATTTCTTCACAGATAGAACTAAAAAATAGAACAGAAAATTACAGCCTCTAGAAATAAAAACTTTACTGCGAGTAGTAATTCTGAGCAAGCCCAAAGGGCCCTTGGTAAACAGTAGAGATAAAAGCTTCTGTAGGATTCATAACATGCCCAACAAAGCCATAGCACAGTTATATCAGTGTCTAACAACAGACTGTGAGAGTTCTGCAAACAAACACCATATGGAAGAACAGAAATCTGTTATTTAACCTAAAGCTCTCTAATTGCCTGGGGTTTAGATGAAAAGATCTTCCCAGCATCACAGAAATTATTCTTCAGTTCTCGAGCTTCAGAAATCTAACCCTAGGCTCCCTTCACTGCCAGTGGGATGAGGCATTTCAAAACCTAAATACTCTGACATCTCCTAGAACTAAGTTCTCTTCTGATTACTCACGTTGCTTTGGTACTAGGTGGTTGAAAAGGAGGATACACTATCAAATGACAGAATACACTAGTTACTTCCCTTTGGCAAGGAGATCTTTTCACATCAAGCAATGAGGCAAGTTCCCAGCTAATGAACATTTTGGACAGTCAGGCAAAATGAATCCAACTCTTTGCGTTAGGCATAGTAATTTTTTAATTTTTTTTTTTAATTTTTATTTTTATTCCAAGTAAAAAAAAAAAAGGTTTTTTTACCAGAATGGTGATTGCAGAATACACAAGGGCAGAGCAGAAAGCACACAACAAATAGGTGTCTCAGGTAATGACACATTACAAAGGAGACTCTAAGTACATTTTCTTTACCATCATAAAGAAAACTTCTCCAAATAACTGTCAAGAGTGGGAAGCCTAATCCACAACGACTTAGTCATACTTAGTCATACAAATTAAAGGCAGGATGCTACAGAGAAAGCAGTAAAAAGAATCACTCTTCTGATACATTTTCAGCCTTGGACAAAAAACAACTCATCTTTCCAATTTTCAGGACAGCCTGACATGTCCTTAATAATCAGCAATTTTTTCTTAATTCTCCACAGTAAGAACAAAGTTAACTAATTGTAAATAAAAAAATAAAAATAATCTAGTCTAAGATCACTAGATTTATAGCAGTGGAGGAGAAACAATCTTTCATAATACAATCATTCAATCCACTAAATTAGAGGGAAATATGTCATGGCATCAGGTTGTCATAATCTCTTCCTACTGATGATGCTACACCAGGAAGGTTAATTCTCCCAACAAATCAGACAGACTGGATTCCCATTTCTTTTGGTGACTTTTATATGGCTGAAGCAGGTTCTTCAAAGCTGCTGCACTCTAACTTTTTACTTTCAGCAGCTGTCTGCAAAAGGGCCTCAGACAAACAGTTCAGAACCAGGGCATGACATGGAAACAAGACTTCACAGCCTTGGGCTAATGTGGCTCAGCACAGGATAAACAGTTTTTTGTCTATCTTTCAGGGTTTATCTCTTTTATGACTCATGTTGAGTAATTGTTTCCACATCCCTTTCTGTCATAAAGTACAGGGAACATGCTTGTTCAAGACAAGAGCTTTACATGGAATTTAGGAGCAACAGGACACAATCTAGAGCTCTTGCTACTAAGTCTTTGGTTGTACTGGCTTTGTTGCTCTCCCTTTCACCCTGCCCCTCTTTTTTCAGCCCAACAGTCCAAACTGATAGCTGACTGTAGAAGAAACAGTCTCTATGAGGCCTCTGAAATTTGCAGTATGACTGCTAGCAGTGATAAATGAGACTTAGAATTGATATATCTCATTTCACTGCATATAAGCAAAATCTTTATGTGTGATAACACATAAAGAAAATGAGTGAATGCAATCCCGTTCTTCATTCAGCAGATAGCAATCTTATTTCACTTTTGTTATTGAACATGAAACATAAACTTACCCTGAGAAAACAGGAATTTAAAATCTTGCCTTCAGAAGTTCTACCAAGAACAAGAGCATTGCACTTACATCATATGAAAACACACCATGAAGTACAACTCCAGAAGCCAGGGTACCAACAGGATCTTATTTACATGTTCTAGTGCTTTATTATGTATTTATACTATGTACCTTGATTAAATCTTATCTCTTGATTCTATTATCATAATATGCCACTTAAAGAAACAAACAATCTCCACAACCCCCCCCCCCCCCCCCCCCCCCCGATGTGGGGGGAGGGCAGGAGGAACATAAAACCACAAGAAAAGCATACCAGCAGCTTCAAACCACTCGTACTGGAACTACAAGTTCTTCTGGTTCATCAGCCAATACTGAGCTCCTTAGCAAAGGTAGATTTGATCATATGTAACAGTGCTTTGTGTCAGTGCATGTGAAAGTCAATCACATACCACTTACAGAGACAGGCAAAATGAAACACGGCTCAGGGAAGAGCTGGGCACTCCAGGTGCAATCCAAACTGATGCCACAGAACAGCTGCTACCCCACCACAGGTCCAGCTCAGCCTGCAGGATAATCCCAAGTGTCATCTCCTACCAGTTGACCCCTCTGAAACTCTGCTTCTCCACCCAAGCCACAGCATGTTTTTTGTGGCACTCATGTTCAGATAGATGCATGTTCAATTCTGCTAGAAGTGGGGACGATGAATATGAAGACATTCAGGATTGGGAGGGAGAAGTTTTAGGTCCTTCAGAGAGGAAACGACAGAATATTGCAACTCAACGTACACAGTTATCAGATTATACAGACATAATCACTCTCTCTACATAACTAAAAAAGCCATGACAAATCCGAGACCTGCTGATAGTGATTTCTGGAAGAAAAGCAAATCATTCTAGATAAATTGTCACAGGTTACCGTACTGTAGTTTTCTGCTGATTACCACACTTGCCATTATGTTACATATCGAAACTCAACATCAGATGTAGCAGAATATAAACTCAATTATCTAGCAATACCTAGTTTAATCCCCCCCAAATATTACTGAGAAGGGCAAGTGAATCTACATCTGTGAAAAAATGAGTGAGGTGGGGAAGGAAGTAAAAACAAGCATTATTCTCAATCCCTACTCTAAAAGTTTTCACTGTACTTATGGGGAGAGATCTTGATCTTTTATTTTAAAAAATAGACAAAAGGAAGCTTCCAAAGTAGCCTGAAAACTGTTCTGCAATGTATACTCAAGCACCGTGCCCAGAGAGGTAAGAGATGTTTGCATGCTATTACTGATTAACCCATACAGTATTTCATGTGACATTGGCTCACTTGGAGCAAATAATTAAGAGAATGAACAAAGCTTCAGAAATACAAGAGCAGTAAGTTAAAAGTCTTACACCACATAAAAGCAGTTTTCTGTATCTACTTTCTTTAATTTTTTCCAATGTTCTCCTCAATCCTTTTCTACATTATAGAATTGGCAGCATATGACATTTAGACAGTAATTAATTTTTCAACTAAGTCCAGCAGGTTTTGGTTACACTGTTATCCATGTTTAAAGTGATGCAATGCAGATGTACAAGTCAGCCTCTTTAATACCTACTTCATTAACAATAAACTCTTCAGTGTGAAAGTAGAAGACTCCACTCCCACATAACTATCCAATAAACCATCATGGATTTTCAGAGCTTTCATTTGAACATGGAAATACTATCAGATGTGTTAGGCATGACTTCTTTTCTTGCTACAATTCTTTTATATATGAGCTCCAAGGTACAAGACATCATCAGTTTAATGAAAGACAGGAAGAAACTATTCTATATCAAAGAACAGTAAGAGAAAAACAAGCAAAGTAAGTACATATGGAAATCAAGAGCAGTCATGGCAAATTTTTCTTCTCACAACAGCCAGCAGTACTCTACTTTTTACATTCCTAAAAAAACCAACAAGAATAAAAAGACTAGATAGTGCCTCATTAAAAATACTATTTCTTCCTCTTGTTTTCCAGCTATTTTTTTCCCTTCAACAATTCCATATTGGAGAACCATCACGTTTACATTCCAACAGATCTTGTAGGAATCACTTAAATGTGCTTAAACTTCTACTCTTTTTATAGCTAATCTGATCAAATGATATAAAGAGGAAACTTGTCATGATGTAAAAAAGTGACAAGCATGTCAGGAGTTAAGGAGCCTGACTATGGAAAGCGCACAGAGAAGGTATCACCTTCCTTTTGCTAATACATATGAAATAATAATGCAAATAAAATAAGGCTGGACAGTTTGTGTAGTAAGCACATAGTACTGGGTAAAGAGTTATTAAACAAATCAAGTAAAGGCCAGTTTGGTGGTTGAAATGGTAAAAAAAATTTAATATTTTAAGTTTGTCCAAACTTTCAGTGACTAGCTGAAAGAAAGCATTACAATGCTTATTAGAATGTTTCAAAAATATATGATTGTCAGTAAATCTATTTTGCTTTGACACGTTTACAAAAAATAAATACATAAATAAGAGAGCTTCATTCCTATGGTGCCATGTAGGCCTTCAGAAGGAGACTATGTAGAGATGCAGCTGAGTATTTGCCCCCAAGAGATACAAAACGACCCCTTAAAGGGGTTATTTAAAAAATAACATTCATTCAAAGGTAAAGGAAACAGAGCATGTATGATGAGGAAATTGCTCAGTGTGACAATAGGCTGATGGACCACAACATCTATCTTCACCTTGAGGGATGTGTAAAGAGAAATTAGCGTGTGTACACTCAATATGTTTTTGGAGTTGATCCCTCTACAAATGTCATGCTCAATTGCAGTAGGTATTTATATACATTAGTGGCAAGCCATTGTAATGAGCATGCACTATATAAGTTTTTGTGCCTGTATGGTGCTATCTATTTTCATCACCCTTCTCAGCTTTAGAAACAGGGAATACCTTCTGTGACAAACTGACAAACCAGCTGGATAGACATACACGCAGCCCAACTTCATGAGTGCCTCACAAACTGCAAATAAAAAAGTGTTCTGTTCATTAAAAGATGAGACTGGATGTTTCCCTTAAAAAGTGAATTATGATTATAAAAAATACTGGTTTTCTTTTTTTGTTTTGGGTGGGTTTTTGTTTGTTTGGGGTTTGATTTGGTTTGTTGTTGTTTTGGGGTGGGTTTTTTTGGTTTTTGGGGGGGTTATTTTGTTTTTAGTTTGTTTTGGGGTTTTTTGGTTGGTTGGTTTTTATTTTTTACAGGCAACCTCGTCAGCCATCCTTTTATGTCATGCAACAATGTTACAATCCCATCTTCTTTTACTTGTGATTATAAAGTTTGACAAAATTATAAAAAATGTAGTGTTTCAGAAAAAAATGTTCATATCAACCTCAATCTCTCATTTCTAATACAATGAATAGAACTATAGAAGAAGAAAAGCAGCAGTGTAATATAGTTGGAAACTATGCAATTGTAACAATTTTGATGGGTGCTTTCCCTGCTGCTGAGACACTCAGAGGGAAAGTACTCCTAAAAAGTGTGATAATTTTCATTTACTATCCACAGACAGTAAACTACAAAAAACAGCAACATTAAAGATGCATTTACGTGCTGGGGAATCTATCAAACTCAAACAGAAGTGTAATGACTCAGGTGGACCCTTGGCACTGCAATATTCCAGCCAGACCCTGGCACCAAAAGGTAAAGAATAAATACAATATGGTTAGAAAATGGAACAAATCCAAAGAAACTGTAAAAAATATGTGAGAAGATACATATTGACATGTATACAGACTATGTGAGCACTATTTTTATGCAACTATTAAATGCTAAATGCATTAGGTACTGGCACTAAATTCTAGCTTCCCACCATTATGTCTTAATACAAATAACATTAACACTAAGCATGAAAATACATTCTTCTAGGGTCAGTGAGATAAACACCCATACCTGTTTAGACTATTAAGAAACTTTTAAAAATTTTATAATCTTTTTGAGAGCAGACTTTTAAATCAGTGTGTACAGTAGTTACTTAGTGTTACTTTATGAAAATGGGTGTGTCTCCCTCCCTTTCTCTACCCTCAAGCTGCTGCTAAAGTTCTCAGATACATGTCTGATTTCTAGCATTCTTGAAGCAATTGCATAGGTCTTTATAGTGTCATTAACACCCACCTCCCCTACCACCCAGCCCCAAAAAAAGGGGTTTTCTGGAATGCTTATACAGTGCTAAAAAAGGGATTTACTAGATTGGCTTTGCAGAGACAGTATCACAGTTCAATTTTCACTGGTATGGACACTCACCTTGCAGAGCACATCCTGGCTTTTAGTTTGTCAGTCTCTAAAGCCTGAGCACCATTTTGTAGCAGTTTTTAGCAATGACAAAATCCAGCTATTTCAAACTGTCAAGAACACTGATTTAAACCATTTGAGAACTGAGGTTATGGTTTGTTTCACCTAGATCAAAAATTAATTTAAAAGTAAGTTCATCAAAGTTCCTTGATTTCTGTAAACTGATAAAAACCAAGAACAGAGCCTTACGGATTTACTCTTAGAATTGTTTGTTTTTTGTTTGAGTACAAGTAAATGCAATGCAAATTTAGTGGCTGCTCAGGTTCAGTTAATACTGGGTACCCTAGAAACATACTGAAACCTAAGCTTTGGGGAGACAGACAGAACCAGGGAATGAGAAATGTTTTCAATTTAAATATACTCTGGATATGCACAGCCATTCTGAGACCTCCAAGCTGTCCTTTCTTTGCCTTCCCATTCAATAGGGAATTTCATCATTAAACTGAACTTACAGAGAGCTCATACTTTCATTAGCAGGTATTAATACTTGCAGCCATTTGTGAATGAAGAGCAGATGTACCAGAGAGCATCTGCTGAGATGTCTCTCTTCTGTTTGGTTTGGTAGTGTCTTTGCTTTTAGAGAAAAGAACAAATGGCTTAAGGTGGGTGACATTTTTGAGTCTGAAAGTCCCTGTGATTTCAGGGCATGTACTGAAACCGCAGAGGTTGTGGATGATCCACCAAGAAGCTCTGGCCAGTTCAGACCCTGTCACACCCTGCATATGAAATACTGAAAATAAACAGTCTTCTGGCCAGTATGGCAGTATGGAACAAGAAAAAAAATTGAAGACAAAAATAAACCCTTCCTATTCCTTAGGAAAAAACTACCCAAAAGACTTGGCTGACATAAGAAGGCAAAAGAGCATTTCCTGCACAGACTTTATAAACCACAGTGGAATAGAAAAGAAACTTGTCTTTAACATATTCCCTAAAGCTCACCACCAGACCCAACATTAAGCGACCAACTTAATGATTTTGCTCAGTTGCAGCGTAACATCTACAGGATGTTGACAATATTGCACTATTTATCTTTAGTCACAATGCAGAGTTGTTCTTTGGGCTCAGAATAGAAAACATTACAGATACTGAACAAGGATTGACTGAGGTTTTAAATGCCGTCATGCCACGATGAATTCCATGGTCTGTGGCATTGCTTTACAATCCAGCTCAGAAGGGAACAAATCCCTGGTTGAGACTTTATAAATACCACTGTTAAAGAAAATGGCTCTAAAATTCCCTACTAACATTAGACAGCACTGGAATTAACCCTACTCCTAATTTTAGACTATGTCCTGTAGCCTTCAGATGAGCTGTGTTTTACACCAAAAGAACTCCCATCTATTATATCACAAAGTGATCATGGTCAGCATGGAAAATCTGAAGCTTCCACTCCAGCCATATCCATTCTCCTGCATAAATCCTCGGGTGAATCCTAATTCTACTGTGTGCTGAAAACGACCAGCAGCAACATCCTGAGGTGACAGCTGTCAATAGCAAAGCTCTCACACCAGTCACCACTGCCAATTAATAGCTCTTCTTTGGACTGTTGATGTATTGAAGTTCAACAGTCGTGACTGGCTTGTTAACAGCTATGAAATCTCTAGCTGGCAACAGAAAATGATTCATTGCAAGGGTGATGAGTAAGTTTTGGTGAATTGTACATTAGTGTTTTGTTTCCTCATTCCTCTCCTTTTTTGATAAAGTAGAACCTTTTATATATTAGCATGCCTTATCAAATACATTTTATGAACTTTAACTTCCTATTTTTTGCAGGTGTTTTATAGTATTTCTGGACTTAGGGAACAGTTTCACTTCAATACTAAAAAATAAGAGTAAAAATTGTATTATTTTAAAAATAATATAGTGGGGAAAAAACCCTGAAATTCTGAAATTGTCATAATCAATATGGTTGGTAAGTTTTACTCCCTCAAAAAACCAGATCTGAAAATGTTTCAAGCCACTTCACCTAGAGAAAAGGTATTGCTGTATATATGATGATGTTTAACACTGCAGTCTCACAATATGAGATCTTTATTAGACAAATGAACTGATGCCTATGGTAACTGTGATCTGCTGAAGGACAGGAAAGAATAGAGCCCCATTTATCCACTGAAGAAGCCCTTTCCTGGTGCTTAAGCATGCTTCATCCTAAACCACTGAGATAACAGCACTAAGAGTCACAATTCCACCAGGGATTACAGCTCATTCCAAGCAAGTTTCCAAAGTCCACCCCAGCAGCAGTTTGCTCTGCTTTGGAAAGGTAATCAAGTTGGACATCAGATACTGCATTAATTAGCTGATCAGTGAGTAAATAAGACAATTTTCCTCTGCAGTTTTGCTGCTGTGGTCCGCAAAAAGTTTTCAATTATGTGACCTATTGCAAACAAGAAAGCAAGGTCCAGTTGTTTTTCCTCGGAACCATGTTAGTTTTAATTAAAATTTATGCTATTGTTCCAAGAACTATACACTCTCTAAATTTGTAGGGGCAAATGAGAACAGTGGTGAGGAGGGGACTAGGCAATAACGTGGTTTTGTATTATTGAGAATTAATCAGGCACTTTTAAAAGATAGAGAAGGGGAAAAGGAGAAATTAGGGGGAGGGGGAGAAAGAAAAATGGGCGGGCAGATAACAAGGAAAGCCTCTCCCTACACAGAAACACAACAATAAAAACAAACACGGGTCTTCAGAAGGGAGTCAAAACTAATAAAAGCAGTGGTGAAAGAGCTGTATAAAGGACAAACATATATCAGCGTAAGATAATACCATGGCAATTAGCCAACAATTGAAAGACAAAAGTCAAAAGGAAGAGAATTTAAAAAACATAAATTATCTTGCTTCCCAGCCCTCCAGCAGCCAGGACATTGACACTGCAACAAGATCCTGGTGGTTTGGCTCAGTGGGGCCATTTACATCTTAAGGGTAAGCTGAGTTGGGGTCTGAACTAATCAATTATGCAAGCAAGAAAGTCCACATATTATACACTGCAGCTAGCTTAGATTCAGGAGGAATTCAGAGCAAACATCATCAAGACAACTGTGTACCTCACAGGAAGAGTCTGACAACACAACCTTGCAACTGCATCTCACATCCAATTCTACTTCCCATTTTAAAATTACCAGACAGCAAAGGACAATCAAGTCATGCCCCCCCGTGAAGGGGCACAGGAAAATTTTAACTTTGTCATCTTCTGCTTTTGACTGCCAAATCATAATGCTTGAATTCTCCCTCACTGCAAGGATATGTTTTTTATGATGATGATACTGGATAACCATTATGAAAATTTATATCTCAAAAGCCTGGAGCAACACACCCAATTTCAAGATTATTTCTTGCTTAGAAGTTGTTTAATGAAGTGCAAAGTGGTCTTGAAAGCATTGTAGCCGAATTCTTACTGGAATTCACCAAGATAAGCACTTTATTTTTAAATATATAATCAAAGCACAGAAAGGAAATCCGAAAACACTCATAAAGCCAATCCTCATGGACCAACACCAACTCACATTAGGTTCTTCAGTAATGTAAGATGACTGACAGTCTTCTCTGATTTTTGTATTTCCCTCGCTAGCTTAACTTCAGTTTGTACCTCCCTGTCGAGGTTCATGCAGATAATTAGCACTAAGGAAATATTTGCCTTCAAAGTCTGTGTTTATTATTGCTTTATTTATTGTTTTATTTATTTATTGTTTTATTCCAACTAAACATGACACTTGGCAAAAGCAGCGGACTCCCCCTCTTCCTTACAGCATTTTTCCTCCTTCTGGTCCCCTTCTCCTCCTTCAAAACCTTCAAACCAGATTCTGAAGTCTGTGGACCCATTAAGTAAGCCACAGTGAGTCTCTGCGCAACATTTCCCTTCTGAGGAAATTCATCTGCCCTCCTTGCTTAGCTGGAAAGCTGGCTTTTTGTCCCTCGCTGCAGGTGCTGCATTGGTTCTTGGTTTTGTGAAGGCAAGGTCCCCACTCCCTTTGAGCAATATTGCTGCCATTTACTGTCATACTCTGCCAACATGGGTGACTTTTCAAAGCGTATTCTAGCAGCCCGCAACTTCAAACCCAAAGTGTTTATGGAAAACTCTGTGGATATACTTCCTGTGAACAAGAGAGTTAATTCAAAAGACCTCTACTAATGCACAACTGCAAATAATGTGAAGGTTGCTAACAAAAACATATGAGTAGAGATGTTGAATTTTAAATCTATTTGGAAGCAATCCACTTTATCACAGTATGGAAGAGGTTCCAGTGGGCTTTTCATGTACCAAGCCCTGAGGTGGGAAGACAATGTATTGTTTCCATTTCCAAAGGATGTAACTTTCTTCAAAAAAACCCAAAACAACAAAACAAAACAAAGCAAAGCAAACCAAACAACAACAACAATAAAACAAAAGCAAAACAAAACAACAAAAACAAACAAACAAAACCAGAAAATAAAAACTGTAAAGAAGGGAGGATATGTTCCTTATAAAAAGGGAGAGTTGCATATCTTATTTGCCTTCCTATGACACTGCTGACATCAACAGCCAAAGCATGACTACATGCAAGTGTTTTGGTGTACTTTTTTTCCTTCTCCATTAGTTTTATAAGATTGGCTAGGATTTACATGAAAGGTTGTTGATTACCTAAGGCAAGTAACATGATCAAATAGATTACATTAAAAGCAACCAGCCTCAACAAGCAAGACACAGAAGGCAGATTCTATGAATGACATACTCTCTGCTCTACCTGCAGACTGTAAATCATCACAGGCTTGCTCGACAGTGCCAGGCATAGGCAGAGCAGCACTAAAAAACCGTGAGTCCAAACACTGGGGGTTTTTCCCAAACAATTATACTCTTGGAGTGGAGAGTGAGGGTGTTTTTTAGCATGAGTCCCCCCCACCCCCATCCCCCTCTTTCATATTCAAACTCTTGGGGCAAGGCAATTTGACACACTGGTTTCTGTAACAAACCTGGTCAGGCAGGATTTCTCACACACCCTGCACAAAAGGCTAACCCCTCACAAAGTACTTATTGGAGATTTACGTCAAGGTTGAGTGAACGGCAGCCAGAGAACTGAACTCAAAACACTGTGTGAAAGGCTCTGGTGCTAATCACTAAACTGGTGGGTTAGCTCGAGAGCAACTGGGAGAGGGAAATAAGAAACAAATAAAAAATACTGTTTGTAGTATGTGATTTCCAATAATTGGCTACAATACTACCAGGGGAAAAAATTAATCAGTTTCAACTGAAAATTTTCTCTAATTATCAAAATACTGAAATAGCTGTACTGAAAAGAAATATCAGTTTCTATGTTCACTTTTACTCCATATTTTCAATTATATGGATTCCATATTTCCAATGAAGGGATGATCAGGTGATGCTGTAACTCAGACATTGATCTTAGTTGTTGCTGCAGAAACAATCAAGGATTCGTTTAGCTGTCACTGTCAGAGGTGAACACTATTAGATAAGCAACCATATAAAGTGACTGACAAGCAGTGATAGACCTTGTCCGGGCTACAATAGCAGGGCCTTGCTAGAGCACATTAACTAACTTGTTCTGTTTATCCAGCACAGACACACCACACTGTCGTGTCTAAGTGCAAACTAATGCACTGAGAGTTGACAGTACACGTTGCTTTGTGTTCACTGCATTTGAAAAACCAGCCAAGCTTTTCTATCACTGTATCGTTGCAGTCTAGGTTCAATGTGTTCTTTACAATTAAAACAGTATTACACAACTGGTTCAGCAGAAACAAATTCCAAGAGGAACTCAGATGTTGCTCTTTGGTCACCATTTATCCAAAAGTTATTTTCCATTCATCAGAAAATCCTTTTCTCATCTGAATAGTGGAAGACATTCAGGAACTCCTCAAAAAAAATAAGGTAAGAAAGAAAATTCTAAACACTAAGTAGACTTTTCATCTTAAATGCTGCAAATCCTAAAGTAAAGCTGTACTGAGATTCACACATTACAATTTTTGCAAGCTACACACAGCCCATGTTTCTTCTAGGATATCACAGTAGCCAGATCTCTGACCCAGCAAAAAGCCCTGTTACTCTCCAGGTTTACAATGGACAGAAAGGAGAATCTTATTTCTTACACTGTGATACACTGTTCCACTAAATTTGACCTACTAATTATTTTGTAATTGTTGTAACATAAAACAATGTGTTTATCTATTATGCAGACATCATATATGAACTTAATTGATCCAGTTGCTCAAGTAACTTTATTCCCCTAATCTATCCTCACACCACAGTACAGAGGCAACAAGCCCTGCCAAAGCAGCTCTCCAGCTTACTGCAAACTACAGGAGAAAAAAGAAACTGCTACCTGAGTAGTCACCAATGTTGAAAAAAAAAAAAAAAAAAAACCAAAAAAAAAAAAAAAAAAAAACCAAAAAAAAAAAAAAAAAACCAACAACCACAAGCCAACACAAAAATCCACAAACAAATTAGTGTATTATTTAAGAAATCAAAGTTACCTTCTTTGTGTTACAAAGATGGAAATGTTAAGAAAGACTTTCTTCATATTGTTGCAAGAACCCCAGCTATGGAGCATTTACTGTTGCCCTGTAAAATTGGGGTGGAGACATTCCCTGCTGCAATAAAAATGCCCATAAACAAGAGATGCATCACTTCCCTTGAAGAAAAAAAAAAAATATACTGTCAGGACAGCCTTTCATCCTTAGTGTATCTGAAGGGCTTAAGGCACAATTTCCTGCCTAAATATAATCAGCAACATTACCACACTAGTACCCTCAATAAGTTTTAAAGTGACATATGACCAAAGAATTTTGTCAGTATTTGCTAGTTGTACTGGGAAACACAAAAGTACAAAATGCAAGGCAAATTTATTACAGATTGTTTTGTGGTGAGGAGGTTAGATCAACTTAAAAAAAAAAAAAAACAAAAAACCAGTCCATCATGCAATGCAAGAATAAAATAATTTTGAAACATCCAAAAATTACCATCTGCGCATAGCTGGAAAACTCAACATGATGGGGTCTCATTGTAGATGGTGATCATTTTCCATTTAACTGGGTTCTTTGAAGTATTATGAGTTCTGCTCCATTATTTGCTTGTGGAATTTTTAGTTCATGGACTTCTTATGACCATGAACTAATTCTTAACACCTCTACTTTCTACGCACAGCTCTGCATGCTCACCTGGCACAGCACCTATCACAATATTTTTGACAGCCCTCCCTTGTAAAAAAACCTTACCTGTTTGCTAATGCCTGGTGCAGAATGAACACAAGACATTTCTTTTTTAAGCACCTCAAAATACAGGTGGTTTTGTTTGTTTAGTCTTTGAATGATTGGCACTTGGGGGCTGGATAAGCTGAGGAGATCTCTGAAAGAAAGGTGTTATGCACTTGTAACAGGATTCAGAAGAGTGTGTAATGGACATTAAGTGCTGGCTTCTCATTTTTCTTCAGGATCATCTTCTAGAAAACCTTTGCATTTTGTAGAACTAACTCACTCAAAAAGAGTTCTTTGTATTAGCCCACCTGAGAGGGAAATTATCTAGAGCCACTTGGACTCGCATATTTGAATATACTCACCTGCTTTTTGCCTGCAGGACAGCAGATTTCCCCCAAACATAACACACGGAGAATTACAGGGGTTCATTAATACCACAAATCTTCAGTCACTTAATTTACAGGCCTCAATTAAGAAAGTAATCATTGTTCAGGCTTCCTAAATTGTCAGTCAAGGTACAGAGAAATTATTTGAGAAGGCAGATGTGTTCCTGTTTTGCTTTACATTCCAGAAATACCTCTCTTTATTCACTGTGGAAAAAGCCTAAGAAAACTACCTTTGTTATTTTGATTCCTATTAGGTTGATAGAAAGATTTCTGTATTCTAATACTTTCAATTCAAAAATTTTGCATTCTTGCCTCAACTCTGTACGTAAGAAAGGTTACTGACTTGTAAGAACCCAGTTACGGAGCTTTTTTTTCCCTTTCTATTTGAAGAACTCTGGTTTTCTCAGTACTTGTCCATGTCCATCACTTAATCACTTAACCCAACCAGTAAGACTGCACAAACCTGGTTTCAAAATACAAAATTAAGAGCATACACTATGCACACAGTTTGCAGAAATTCATCCTATGTATCCCAGCAACTGCAAGGTGCAGGTCAGCTAAATGAGGTGATGAAAAAGTACAGTGGGCGTGAATATGAATGAAGAAACACACACACAATGCTGACCTTACTGACAGGGGAAGAGGAGCAGGAGAGCAATCAAGACATGGCTTAGCAAATCAGTGAAAGGCCCGTTCCCCATGTCTTCATTTCTCAGTTGCTGTTTCAAATAAGCACTGCTGAATGTTTAACAGGAACCACAGAGAACATTAGGTCAGAGTTTGCATTTCTGGATTGAAACATTTTACAAATGCATAAAGGGTAGAAAAATCACTGATAATCACTTAAGGATTCCAATAACTTAAACTGGATGTTAGCAGAATAGTTACTGCACTTTGGGATGGGTTTCACAGAATCAAAAGGAACAAAGGCATTTACACCACAAATAAGAGGTATAAATAGAGAAATAAAGCACTACAGGCTTGTTTGAGATGCAAAAAAATCTTACTGTAAAACTCGGGACTAAGCTTCTTGGGCCACTTTACCTAGTTAATTCCTTGAAATGCTTTCTCTTCAAATCTCTTATACCCTTATCTGTCATGGCTCTTACAGTCTGTGTCTTCCTGACTTTTTAGCAGTTAGCCCAAGCAGGAGGATGCACTCATTTTTCATATATGCACACAATTCATGTAGTGAAGGGAATTATCCCCAGTTTTATCCAAGTAAGCTCTTTAAGCTTTCCTTTCCATCATACTCCCTTTTTCTACTTCACAAATGCCTTTTCATTCCCTCCGATTTTACTTTTATCTAACAAAGCCATCAATCTAGCATGTCTTTACATATACCTACAGAGAATGACTATGATTTTGCTCTACACAAGGACTGCGTAGTACCGAAAATACAACTTTCATCTTTATTGGCCTTACACGATTCCCATTCAAAGAAATGCCACTCTTGAGATTTAGACACATTCATAAAAGAAGAAAAATAAAACTATTAATAATAAATAATTATTCCATGAAATAATGCCATAATTTTTAGCTAAATCTCCCCCTTGCCTTTTTGATTAAAACCATACTAGTATTTCCCATTAACTGACATATTAAGTTTTGGAGATAGAAGAGTCATTAACTGCAGATATGCCAAAATTTTGTTTCCTACCTCCAATGATAAGGCTGCCATTCAGACAAAGCAAAAGCAGGCACTCCTTTTATTTTTATCACCTCCTGTAATTGCTGTAGTGTGGTGTAAGTGTCTGGGCTTCCTTCAGAGTTACTGAAGATAAAGCCAATACAATGAATGGCCAACAATATGAAGTTCTCTGACTATAAAGAAATATTTTTTTTGGATTTAGTAACTCACTTTTGTACTTCACAACTATGTTGCTTAAATTTGCATTGGCTCCAAGAATCCTAGACAGACAACTCAGGCACAGACACTTCCATCCCAATTAGATGAGACAAGTCCCGCCCTGAACGTCCATGGGCTGGAGTAACTTCAGAAAGGTTGTTTTTCCCTGAGATCTAGGGATCATTTCCTAAAGCAGGAGTCACAGCAAATGCAAAAACTCCCATTTATTTCACTGAAATCAGGTCCAGGTCAAATGGGGTAACAAAATAATATGGGGCAACAGAGAGGAACCACTGCTTTTTCACCTGGAGACTCTGGAACGACACCTGCATGGCACATGGGAAAAAAGGGAGGTTTTTCTGTAATATGTAAATAGAAGAGTGATTGAAAATGACATTCAAAGCTAATGCCTTGTTTCAGTTTAAGGACTACAAATTTATTACACCTTTTTATTTAGTTAAAATGTTCTATTTCTGTGCCTGAAAGCAAGTTTCTGGATTTCTAAACACTACATCAGATTTCATGTTCTGAACTTGCACAGCCCTTCTAAAATCATATTCCAGCTTAAATTTTGATGTATGTCAAACACAAGGTGTTATGCACATTCAGTGTGGTTCTCTTCATGCACACAGCCCTGCTCTGGCTTCTACCTTCCAACAGTGAACCTGCCATCTCCAGTGAAAGCCCTGTCTTGTAAATGCAATTTATAGTTCCCAGGCCATGTTCGGACATTCACACATTCCTTAGAGAGCTCCATCTGTTTTGAAGTTCTGATATGCTTTTTTACCCTGTTCCTATCATTACACCGTTTTTCCCAGTAACTTCATAAACTCTTAATGTGTCCTTTCTATTCCTTTTGTAGTCTTAATGCCACAAAGCCCTTGGAGTTACCAAATAATGGTAATGTTGGTTAAAAAAATTTCAACATTCACACAGGAAAATAATAAAAGGTCATACACTTTCCTTGCCATCTAAAAAGCCAAATTAAACTTTGTTCTTAAGAATTTACTATTTCAACAAAAATGGGACAATTTTTTTCTTTTTTTTACAGGTTTGCACTGGCACAGTGTCAGCATTGTATTTCAGGCATTTTTGCTTCCAGTGTTATTAATGAGAAGTAACTTGAATATTTCTCAAGAGTTTCTCTTAGACAAGGATGAGGCAGGTTGACATTCTGCACCTATCAACTAGAGAGTGAAATAGGTATTCTGGTAAACTTCTCCAGAAAATCCTAAGAGAGGAGAAAAGGCTTTCTCCTTTGAAAGCCTTTCCCTTTGGAAATACCATTTATTTTAACATGTTTGCATCACACTTTCACACCCAAAAGTTGATATAAAAAATAATACTATCAGGTGATTAAACAGATTTTTTTTTTCAAGTCACCACATTTACATAAGACTTCTAAATTTGACAATACACATTTATAACACATATTTATAATTTTTCTCATTATTGAAACAGTTCAGAAAGAAGAAATGGGAGGCTGAAACGTTTGATCACCCATTGACAGCTATTGAAAACAACCCTCGTTTTACAACTGGGATATAACTTAGAAACCAAGAGCAGTGGAAGCACTTTTGACAACTGCAAGGTAATGAACACAGCTCCATTTCAAAAAATCATACAGAAAAATCCATACTCTTTTATAATTCTGTCCTGACTACAGACACTATCTCCACTTTGAAAACTCAGCTGGTCTCCAGATGGAATCTTCCTGGTTTAGCAGGAAAACAGAGCAGTAGGAGCAGCACAAGTATGATTCAGTGAAGGCACTGATAGGCACATTCAAAAAAACGTGACATGTAATTTCTATTAAAACCCTAGAATAGCAAGTGTAAAGTGGACATAAGTGCTAAAGGTCACCTGAATCCACTGACAGCAACCTACAGTCTGCAGATGTGTCAGACAACCAGTTAGACGTTCCTCCATATAAAAATGGCTTTTACATCTACAGAAGGATCACCTGAAAGCTATGACTTCACCCTTTAAAAACTGCAAAACTAAATAGCATTTACTCTCCAGGATTCATTGAAGCAAGGCTGAACAAGATCATCACGAGGATAAGCTTAAAGTGGAGAGAACACAAACCCTCCCAAATACCTTTTCTGTTCTTGCTATGTTTCCACTAGCTGCACATGTCTCTACAGCCTCTTACCTGAACTACATAGGTTCACTCATATAAATATAGCATATGCCACATATCTATAGTTGGGGGGCTTGTATAACATATAGGTATATTCTAGGCTATTACAGAGCTGGCAATACCACACTGTCATGCTTTTGCACAGTACAAAGAAAAACTTAAGACCACAAGGAATTGGTCAGGCTGAAATATCCTTTCTGATATTTCATAAAGTGTAAATACAACTGTTAAGTTTTCTTTCTCCATCTAGACAGATATTATAAATTTATTTGAGAAGGCACGGACTAATCTCTTGCATACACCCTCAATTCAATCCATTCCCTCTCTCCTTTGACACTAACTATGGACTTTGTAGTCTTTTCAGCAAGTTTACATTTTTTTCTCAGTTATTTCTAACAAACCACACTTACATGGCAGGGAGATGAAAGGTTGAGCAAGATTCTCAGTGCTCATGAGTAAAGTCCCTAACAAGGCACAGCTGATCTACAGACAGACAGACAAAGATATCAAACATGTGTTGAAAATAAACAGTTGCAGTCAATTCTCTTGTGCTAGAAGCAGGGAATAGCGTGTTGGCAATATCTGAGCAGTGAGAACGATGCTGCCAATTCCCCGGACCTGTGTTAGTCCAGTGATAGGAGAATGTTGTTTAGACAGTCACAGCTCTCATGTCTATCTGCTGTTCTCACCATCTTGACCTGACATGAATAGTTTTGAAACCATTTGTTCTTGTCAGAAGTGTGATAACATCACAGGAAGGCAAACTGGTCTGCAAAATAACAGCTCCGAGAAACAAGAGATATGTCTATAGTAGATATATAAAACTTCAGAAGCAAAAAGATTTATAAAATAGCTGAACTACCTCATATTCAGCATTTCAAAAAAAATATTTGTAAATCTCAATGTTCTTTGGAAGCTACTATGTAATAGAAGTTTGTATATACAGAAGCACAAAATACATTTTTGTCCCAAACCATACAGCCAAAGAGAAGGGTCTTGGCTCCTCCTACCCCATCACTCATATCCTCACCTCCTGCTGAGGCAGTCTAACAAGCTACATCATGGATTTTAACCTGTGAAGAGCTATTTAATACCCTGAAGTGAGTATGCTCATCAACAACTAGTTTACCAGTTTCTGGTAGGTAACACCAGGCTAAATATTTGATATCTTCCTGATTATTGTGAAACAGCATTTCTTTAGAAGTAATTTGACTCTGTTGCTGTAGTCAACGTATTGTAAATGCCTTTATTTTATAGATTGCACTGCATGTTTCAAAGCATTTTATAACCACTGGAATTGTCAGGTACCATATAGTTCTGTAAGTCCTCTTAAAAAAAAAACTTTGAAAGGATAAAAATACTTTGGATTTATACTTCCCTCTGTGTGTTGTAAATATTATTATTACAAGCAGGAAAACGTTTTCAGTGAAATGAAGCCAGAACAAAAACCAATGGGTCCATGAGATGCAGAGCAGATCTAGAATAAGTGTGAACATGGCATAGAAACACAACAAAGGAACAGACTTCCCATACTGTATGGACTTTACGCCATAAAAAACAGCAGGGAGCTGTTTTGCAAGCAGCAAACCATATAGTAATGTATAGTAAAAAGTGGCTATACTTGTTATGGCTTAAGGCCTTCCATAAGCCCTCACAGGAGAATTTTCCTAAGCCCTTCCTTCATCAAAACTATCTGAATTTTTCTTTTATTTTTGCAAACTTCTTGCTGTCACAGCTACCAGTTCTGACGTGTTTATCTGCAACAAATGTCGATTGGTTAAGATGCTCCTACTGTTGCAATAACTTTCCACCAATGTCGATTCCAAATGTAAAATGGTAATTAACTCTAGGTTGTGGAAGATATTATTATAAATAACACACATAACATAATATTATGTTATTTACGGAATTGTTTAGCTTTTTTCAAATGAACCCATACATAACCACACTGAGAAAAGAGAAGGTTTCTGCATTGTTCATAGAATTTGCAAGTCATTATAAAGAAGAGCAATTTTAAGAAGAGCAAAGATATTTACAAAAGAGGAAACAGTACATTGGACAATTAGTGATTTTGAATATTCCTTTCACCTAAAGTACATTTAGAAACTCTGTGGTACATTCCGACAATTAATAATCCAACTGCAGCAGACAAAAAAATGGGCTTATCTTATTAAAGAAAATCAACAGATCAGTAACATTTCTTATGAAGACATAATTCATGTTTAAGAACAGAGCTTGTGAATATTTTAGCACTTTCTGTTCAAAACAGATTAATGGAATCAATGAAAAGTAAAGTACTTGTCAATATGAAAAAGTTACAGAGAACTAGGGCTGAAAGGAGTATTTATTATAATTCAACTAATCAAGGTTCCATGTATTTAAGCACTGATTGAAACTGCATTTTATTATCCGTGAAAGCAGTATACCTACTGAGAAGCTACTGCATTTTCTACTTGCTATTTCTCTTTTAAACAGAGAGGGTCTAATTGCTTCATGAAAATGGATAAACCTATAGGAAGCATTAAGTAAAAGAACAAATATTTAAACTTCCATTATTATCATTATTATCATCATCATCATCATCATCATTATCATTATTTCCAGAGATAACCAGGGCCTATGTGAAAGAGCTATAGAAAAAATCTGGGAGACAAATTCTGGACCTGCACATTCTGTCAGGACTGGCGAGAGAAGACTGACAGACACTAATCCAGAAAAGTTTAAGTGCCCCTTTTTTCCTACACAGAAAAATTTTGACAGATTTGTTTGGGTTTTTTGTTGGAAATTGCATTGTTTTTCCTCGAGTTTCAGAAGGAATGGGGAAATTTTGACTGAAAGGAAAAATAGTTTTAATTAACTCTTGTAAGTAGCATTAAAGAGTTTCCTTTTTCTGAGCAAAAGAATATGTTGATTCCTGTTTCGCACAATAAGAAGTATGGTTATCAATTTGATTTTTTTTAAGACTTAAAGTGGGCTATTCTCTAACAACATTATTTATAGCCTCAAATCATTACAGTTATTTTGGAAACAAAAAAAAAGCATCATTATGAGATTGAAAGCAGATTCAGGTCAATGCAGTGTAACACTCTACATAGCAATCAATAAAAATGTCAATACAAACAATCACTAAAGGCACCATATGACATTCCAGTGGGGGAGAGGGAGGGAATTCTTCATTTTCTACTTAGACGCCTCGCTTCCTTTATCACCAGATGGCAAACAAATTACTAGTTCAATCCATATGTCTGTATCTGATAGACAGTGTTTTACAAGTCTGAAATTAGTTTGAAACATTTTGAAGTTGGCCAGACTACAGAGGAAAACAGGATAACTTTGTCTATTAATGAAAAGTTGGTTTTGTCATAACAAATACTTCCACAAGCTACTACCCATCCAGACTCATTCAGTTGCTAATGGAATTGTACCCAAAGACATAATCTGTGTTTAACAGACTAACAATTTGTAGTTTCACCCATTCTGTTCTTCTGCTGTGCTCCAACATGTCTCCTTCCACTGGCTGAGGTTTTCTAAGTGGTGCTGATGAAAGCAAGCGAGGCCATGACAATATTTTTGGTCGGAAGGGTATCAGATCGCGAGGGCCATTTGTGTGCAGGCATTCCAGAGCAAACCTGTCAGAGCACAGCCTGCAGACCAGCACCCTGGCTCCAACCACGGCACAGCACAGATGCTGAGAAGAAGATTGAGACACTTCTGCTTAATCTCTCCCCACCAGAAAGGCTTCATTTGCAACGCAGACAAATGTATATTTTAGGAAAGGCGGATCAGAAAGCCTGGACAGTTTTTATAACAAAATGAATGGTTTGGTAAATTTCTTTCAAAAGACAGCTCCAAATCTGGAGAATTTTAATGACTTGTATTACAGTAAACTGTGAGTTCTATAAAAGATTTAGGGGAGAGAGAGCCAAACCAAGCTAAAGAAGACATGGAAAGAGTGATTTCAGTGAACTTTCTTTGCAGCCTGGCCAAGCAAAGAGGGAAGCAGACCTATACTGATAAAAACTGCTAAAAGCAGGGGTCGAGAGGCATTCACAGCCAGGCAGAACACTGGGCCCATCCAGCAGCTCTCCAGGCACTTGGAAGCCCTTTGGTGTGGACTGCTGGATGAAGTTCCAGTTCACTTAACAATGCTTACAAAACTTAATTTGTTTGCCAGGGACGAACAGAACCAGTACAGATAAAATATTTCTCACCTCAGTGTTTTTTCAAATGTTCTTTCCTTCCAACAGTGATGTACCTGGGGGACTGGTGTCCAAAATGGTTTATGCTTTACCTCTTAAGGAGGGTATCACTAAGAAAGCCCTCAAATACTTTCAGCAGTGTTTATGGTTTCACTCCAAACTGTCTATTTGCTCACTAAAATAATGCATATCAGGAAAAGCTTTGTCTAGAGGTCTACACCAATGCCAACTTAGGGCAGTGAAGTTGAAATGCAACACTTCTGAGATGCACAAAGTTTGGTCATGAGGATTGATTAAAATGTGAGGTTTTTACACCAAGAAGCTGAGGGTCCAAGTTTAACAGACCTCAACTGTCCTCTTAATTTTTTGAAGTCCCTACATCACACATGATAGTTGTTACAGATAACCACTGCAAAGACCTCTACCCTTCAACTGTTTAGCTCACTATTAGAAGGCAAAGGCAAATCAATTAAGTGATGATTAAGACTACAGTCTTAAAGGCATGAAAGATATATTTAAAAACTTCTGCTAAGCAGAACATAATTTTCTGTAATGGAAAAATCAGCAAAGGTGTAACATGCTCTTTACTTTAAAAATTAATAATATTTGTCCTACAAACCATTTTACTAAATTATTACAGAAATTTTGCTTTCAGTAGAAAGCCTTTTTTCACTCTTAATTTAAATATTAATCTAACTTTTTAAATTTAATTCTGATTTTAACCTAATTTAAAATTAGTAAACATACACATGTATGCATACAAACATACCTAGGTGCCAAGGTATTTACAAGCCTTGGAGCCCACAAGATTTTAATCACATTTTCCATCAACTCTCCCCACTCCCAAAGGCCTGCATAAAGTAGGATTTATGAAAATCTTAAACAAAAGGAAATATTAAAGTTTCTAGCACACCTCAGTCAAATATAAATGGATTTCAGTAATATACTAACAGCCATCAATGGAGAGACTTATGGATGTTGTGTCTTCTTCATCATCTGCAGGGAGTAATGTCAAAATAATCATCACAGAATGAGTCCATAAGTGAATTGTGAAGAAAACACTTTTCTCAAGGAACAGGTTGACTTCATTTATTCTGCACAATGTTATCTTTTAATCAGGTCTGGAATACATCCCTTTTGGGTTGAAAGAGGAGCTGCTATGAAAGACTGAAAAAAATATAAAATACAATCCAGTATCTTCTAACTCAAATTCATAAATTCATGAACATTAAAGCAGTTACTATCAGAAAAAAAAACAACCAACTTCATAAATATGTAAAGATATTATTCTCCATATGTCTTATAAAGGGCATAATAGTGGTATATTAAGTTTTGCTTTGATTTCTAAGCTTTCACCTTGTGGTGTTTGCCCTACAGCCTTTTAGTCATGTACAGACTGGAGAAGGGAGAGCTTTGAAGTGTCCAACTTCCAGTGAAGTTACTAACATTTTTTAATAAGTCTTAAGAGGTCTGTGTGTGATTTACTGTAATTTCAGAACAAGCTCAGAAATTTACCCTAACTTGGAAAGAATGGGAGAGACATTTGAGCACATTATCACTGTTAGGGCAAGAAGGGGAGAGAGGAACGAAAATAATCCGGAACGTGATGAAGTCAAATTCAAAATACTGTGTATATAAATGTTATAACTTTGAGAGCAACAAGAGTTTTGTATAGATGAGATTTTATTTTTTTGCAACCCGTAAATATAGTTTAAGTGATTCACAGCCAATTTTTATAATTGCAATGAAACAGCTGTGATCAAACTCTATTTGTAGAATCATAATAAATTTGCCCCCCACCTACTAAAATTAGTTCTAAGCATCCAAAATTCCCATTTGAACATCTGATTGAACAAAACAGGCATTGCTCCATGCCAAAAACTGGAGGAAATAGACCTAAAATATGCCATTTTCTCACCAGAAATTGTAGGCTCCCAGAATAACATGTGAATTAAAACTCATTTCAAGCTTGTTTGCATTGCTCCTCACTCCCATTAATAGCAAATTTCTTGACAAACGTTCTGATTATTTCTCTTTTTTCCTCACTTTTTTAAATTAAACACAATTTTCAAATCACAGACAGTCTTGCAAGGAGAAACAGCTGATAGTACAACCCATCTGGAAATGGAGAGGATGGAATTTTACTCTCAGTAAGAGCTGGAGGCAACTTACATGATTAAAGACTGCACTGTAAGCCATTGTTAAAAGAGTTCTTCCCATAAGTGAAAATGTGCAGTTTGCTACCATACACATCAGAGGCACATAAACCAAAATGAGGTGAAAGTCAACCAAGAAATGCAAATGTTTCACTCCAAAATTCCTGCTTTTGCTTTTTTTTTTTTCCTCCCCCTCCAAGGCCAAAGGAAAGAATTGAAATTTTAGCAAAGTTAAAATTCAAATTTTTTTTTCAGTTTTCCTCTTCCATTGGTATTCATGAAAAAGTTGGCATCATCACACTCAGAGAAGATAACCACCAATACTAATGCAAGATGCCTATGAATCAGGCTCTTCTTGCTTTGACTATCATAGTACTGTTGCACAATAGAGTTTATCACATCTCTCTTCACTCTTGCCCTTTAGATGGGAAATTCCCATTTTACAGACAGAATTAGGACACAAAAGTCTAGAGTAGCCAAGAAGCCATAGGAAATTAACCATCTAACTAGGACAAACATGATTCACCAACCTGAGATTTGAAAAATCTCAGGAAGACCAGGGACACAAACTCAGCAAAGATTTCCAAGGCTGCTCACAAGCTGCCTGCAGTGCTGCACAACCTGGACTGCCACTACCCCATTTGTTTCAGAAACCTAATACTGTACACAATGCAAAAAAAGCAAAAAAAAATCTTCCTCTCATCTTTATGCTAAAAGATATACCCTGTCTGAACTCTAAATAATGTTAATATATAACAGGAATACATGTATTTATGTATTTATATTACATACACGCATTATTATATCACTACAGCAAAGACTGTAAGATTTTCTAAAATATATATCCTACTAAAGAAAATGCTTAGAAAAACATCAGCAAGAACCACTTACCCCCTATAAAGCCTCATTTTAAAAACAGAACTTGGTGGAAGAAGTAAATTAATTATATTAAGCAGGAAATTGTTCACTAAATCAATTGGGCTGCATTAGAAACCTGAAAATTAAGGCTAGAGTTCCAAGGTGACCATATGCATATTCTGAGGAGTGCAAGGTAACAAAAGACATTCCAAAAAATCTTTTTCATGTCTTACACACACACACACACACACACACACACACACACATATGTATATTTCTGTTTCAGCACACATCTGTTCATCTAATGACTATTTTCCATAGTCATTCTTTTTAACTGGCTGTATTATCAGCCCTAGATACCCCCATGACAAAAATCACAGCACATATGTGCACTGTTTATTCATAAATCTCTTTATAAATCCTTATCATTTTAAATTTGTTCAGCTGTGGATAGCATCTGGATTTCTTCAAATCAATTATAATTACAACGCTCCCTTCTTAGTCCAATAAATTAAACATTTATTTGCTGTCTATCATAAGATCCCTCCTCTTAAAGAGTGCCTTTATTATGTCTTTTAATTACCAAATACATCTAGCGGATCATCTGAAATTCAGTACAGAAAGCAACTCTGCATTTCCAGATGCTAGAGGTATCTTGACATAGATTTTCACTGTTCAGCTCCATGACACTTCAGGCAAAAATAGAATTATGTACAATCCTTGCCTGCATCCATCTGTGAAATTTAATTTTCCATTGAAAATCTACATGTTAGCAGCAAGTTCTGTCCTCAAGCATGAACGTGTGCTTCTTATTGGATCCAGTTTGGCAAAGATTGTACTTAGTTTCTAAATACAATTGAAGCTTCCATTTCACTTCAGGTATACAATCTATTGCTAAGTACTATGGGCAATACAGAATAATAACAGGGCTGTATAATGGTTATAGTCGCACTTAACTTTTCAAAACTTTGGTAAAGCTCAACTAATTCTTTAATTTACTCATCATGCAAGAAGCTGCATTTACCTACTTTCCATTTTAAACAGGGCTCCTCACTGATCATTCTCTGAACTGCTTAGAGTGGAGGGGACTGCTGCTGCTGCACTGTTTGCCTTCGCAGTGCCCACAGCTGCACCCCATGCACGGCTGCTTTAACCAATCTGCAGCCACCATCAGCACAACCTAAAATTAAAAAGAACCATCAGGAATGTATGTGAAGACAGTAAAAACAGTAACTGTTAACCCTATCAGTCATACCTACAAGAAGGGCACTGTCTCACTGCATGTGCCTGCTTCGGGGCTGCAGGCCTGGGCTGGTCTCGGTGCCAACAGCAGCGGCTCCGCACAGAGGGGCTGAGCCGGCAGGGAGAGCTCCGAGCCCCAGCCCAGGGTGAGAGAGGCCTGGCTTGACCTGCCACACACTGAGCTCCTATTCAGGCTGGGGGACAGTGTCGGGGCCCCCTCTGTGTCCAGACATCCAGGCCAGAGCAGCAAGGGCTGCTAAGGAGCAGTGTGCCCAGGAACCAAGGGTACTCCCACCCTCGTGCCGAGTCCGACCCTGCCCTTGCCCAGGGCAGGGATGGCACAGAGCAGCTGCCACACCACCAGGTTATCTTCACCTGGCAAACCAAGCCCAGGTGCAGGCATGTGGCACCCAGGTCAGAAGAGTGCACAGACCCTTCTCACTCTCACCTCCAGCAGCACACCAAATACCAGACCAGAGAGAGCAAAAGAGAGGTCCTCCTACCTGAACTAGGAAGGGACATATAAAATTGAGCTAATTTCATGTGACACTGATTGTCAATCTGTTTTGGCCCCTCTGCTCAATACAAGAAAGCACCCTTTTGTTCTCATCTGCATTACGATCTCCTCTATCCAAATGCAGCAGCTTGTTTTAAATCAAGAATTATCTCGGTTCTCCCTGCTTGAATCATTGTTATTGATCATAGCAACTTCAATAAACCCTGCTGCTTACCCAATGGCCTGGGGGCTCGTACCCATCTCCCCGGCCCTTTGTTCCACATACTGATTCACCTTTTCATCAAGGATTTTGACGTAGCTGCTGCCCTTTCACATTATTACCATGCCCCACCCAAATAATGATTTTATCACTTAATTCTCTTCCAGACCACATTTCGTAAAAGGGAGAGGAAAAAAAAAAAAAAAGTAAGAAAGAAAAAGGGAGAGAAAAAAAGCCCTATGCTCTGCTGGGTTAGTAAACATTGATGAGGTGGGGCTGTCTCACCACATGACAGACACGCCCCACACAAAAACCAGAAACATGCCTTTCATTGGGCAGGTTAACATTTTTCTAAAAGTTACTTTTTAGTCCTATCTGATCACTGTCAGGATGAGTAATGCAAAACATTCAATTTCTTGTGGGTTTGGTTCCAGTAGTTACTAAAAGCAGCCAAGTACATGTTTGTTTCTAAACTACTTGAAAACCTTCAGTAAGTTACTTTAGATTCCTTCCTGAGCCCTTCACCAGCACAGGGATTTTACCCGCCTCGGTTTTGCACAGTAAACACAAAGCTTCAAAACCATTTATCTTCAAGTACTAACTTTATTTTCTCATTTTCCTTATTGGAGGATTCTTGCCATTTTCCAGGATGTAGTTAAATGTAAAAAAAGTAGCCCACTGACTCCCCAGGCAGAGACTTGGGGAAACAGGTGCCTTTAAAAAAAAATGAAAGACTTTGTCAGCTCTCTGACCTGCCAGAGCTCTGTGCATTAGTAACACAGTGCCTGCTGAGTTCCCCTCAGCTAATTAGAGGACCCGTATGGCAATGAATGGCCTTGACTATAAATACTTCCTGAAAGATCTCTAACAGAGTCAGAGGAAATGGGGAAAAAATGAGATGCAGATACAGAGAAAATATTTCAGATGTTTCTTGTTTAAAGGGCTGATTTTTCTTTCCTTAAGTTGCTTAGGGATGACACGCAGTATCCAAGACTTACACCAACTTAAAAGTAAGAAGTGTGATACAATATACACATTGAATTTAATTCTGTATATATACTATTAAGACACTGCTATGAGAAGGTTGTTAGAAGTGGGATACAATGCCAAAGAACGCAAAAACTTCCATTTGTTATCCTGGAGGGACCACGGAAAAATCACATTTAAACCAAGATCCCACTCTGTGTTTTTGAACCTTCTCATGCTGCTTCTTGTGCTCCCACTAAAGGCAGCAGCAGCAATATTTCTACCAGCATCAGAGAGGCAGGTTTTACCTCAAATATATGTTATCCTTCTGACCAAGAATTGTATGTGCTTAGAGAAGTCTTTCAGAAATCACAAAAGACAGCTCAGCATTTCCACTGCTTTGCAGCTATTTGGCATCCAGCTCTGTGGACAACAGGAGTCAGTACTTCATAATAGGAGAAATGATGATTTGCCACTAGGGATTGTGTCTGATATTTACAACACCGATATTGATTCAATTATATGTAAATTTAATACTTACATACCAATTGCTTATTTTATCACCCAAATAGAAGAATGCAAAACAAGGAGGAGGAAGTAATATTTTCTATTTTTTTATCTCCCCCAAATTTAAAGCTGTATGACCAGCTTTAGCAAGAAAACCATATGAAGTATCACAAGTGCAAATACCACAGACAAAAAGAAAATAACTTTTCTCAAAGTAAATGAAAACTTTTTTGAAATGCCGTGATTTCCTGTAGTGTGTAAACAGTCTGATCATTATAGTGCAAAATAATCTCAGTTTAATAGAAGAGTTGATTTTATCCTTTGCACCATGCAAAAAGTTCATAGCAAAGGTTAACATAACCTCAGTTATATATTGAATGTTACAGACTATAGTATGCCTTTGATAAAAATCCACAGTATTTTTGCAATAATGTGACAATCTTTCTCCTTTGATGGTACACAAATCCCTTCACGAACTATGATTAATACACAAAGTAATCTTGCTGCGTGCAGGTCCATGTGACCCTGCCAGACGGACACACTGATGTGTTACTACTGCATCTCTGTTGGCTAAACTACAGCATCTACACCAACACCTTTAGATGGGCTGACTAGGTCTGAAGGCTCGGGCTACAATTCCCCATTTTGTGGAAAACTTTATTCTGCAGTGTTCATACAGACCAAAACAGGACACTTCATTTAAAATCAGTTTAGCAAAAAGTTCTTGCTGTCCAAGATCTGCACAGTCAAAGCATTAAACAATCTGCCTGGCCTGGAGTCTGCTGGCTGCCAATGTGCTACCCAAAAAAAGGAACATTTTTGCATTTCAATAGACCTTCCAGTATCAACAAATCTTTAAACTAGAAAATCAGCTACTCTAAGGAAGAGCAGAAATAATGTCGACATTGTACCACGCTGAGGTACATTTTTGGTAATTCCCATTTGCAAAACATACTGATACGCTGTAAGTACAGCTGCTGGAAATATTTTAATAAAAAAAATAAATTAAAGCTACTCACAGAAGAGTACTGAGCCCCTGAGAAAGATTCTGTTACACACACACAGCTTGGAAGCATTCTCAGGGATAAAGGTGCATCCACTGCACATGTGTGTTTGCATCGTCTCCAGCTCCCGAAAGGTCACAAGCAATTCAGTCTTTTAGATACTAAAAATGAAAGAAATCTTACCCCAATGACTCCCAAAAACAATCTACTGTATCACAGAGTCTGGAAAAGGACCATGGCCATCATGTACAGAAAGAATGCAAGAAACAGCATCAAAATGGCTTAGACAACATCCAAAGCTGAAAATTACTCCAAGCAATTTCCAAAAATTAACTGTCCTGTAAGCATTAATAATTTCTGTGGGCTGTGGTATATTTTTACCCTTCTCCAGCTGACTGTAATATCTCTGCTATTTTACCAAAATGCTAATCACTTCTAAACTTGTAGTATCAATCTATTTGAAAAAATGTGATCTCCAATGATGTGATCACCCCCATCATCAAGAAGGTAAAAAATTAAAAGCACACGGTATTGCTGCTTCTGTCAAACATTACAAATCATTTGCAGTAAGCAGAATCACTTTATAAATACTGAATAGCCAGTACAACCAAAGTGATGTGTTAGGAATTTTCTTTTTCAGTCTATTTCTCAGTGTTTATTCACTGAGTAATCCCAAATTTTTGGCTTCCTCTGTGTCAATCTTCAGCGGGAAAAAAATGAAGGTGTCCACAGTGATTTTATTATAGGTTTTGTTTCCTAGTCACCAGTCGTCCTTGGATACAGTGTTTTGCATAAGCATTCATTATATGATACTAGGATGTATTGAGTTAACGCTTTGCTTTCAGAAAGGACCAACTTTTAGACAGCACTAGCTACTTCTACTAGCTATTTCATATTAGAAAAATAAACGTAGCCAAAAGTAGATAGTAATAAGAGATTTGCTTAACAACACAGCGCTTTTTTTGTTATTATTTCAGAGGATTACAAAAATTATCTTTTTCAAGAATGGATGGTAAATTCTTATCTGAAGAATTTTTATTTCTCTCTGGGCCAATTGAGCTTCCAGGCATACATATCTGTATGTCAGATAATCCTTGACACTAAGCTCCCAATGGTCAAGCTGACCATTGCTTCATCTTCTTATTTATATTCTTATAAATATTCTTATTTATGCAGTACTGCATCCCATAACTCTGCAGAAAACTAAATCAACTGCAAATTAAAGGACTTGGGTTTCTACGATCTTTTTCACAGATTGAAAAGAAGAGGGAACTAATACCACTCACGGAATCACATTCCCACATCTCCTATCCTTCAGATCACCCCTTACCTTCAAGAAGTTCCAATTCTCATTTTGCTTTCTCTATCCATTAATCATGATGAAATATGTAAGATTAGGCACTCTGTTCAGCAGATGAAAAAAGTTAATCTCCTTTACCCCACTTTTTTAAAAAATATTCAAGCTGACAAAAGCAACTTGCCCAATTTTCAAAGAAACGTGAAATTCAAATATTATCACTAAGAAAAAGACACAGACAAACAAGCCTTGGCACAGTAGAGGTCAAAGAGTGTGGCAGCTAAAGGTGTACACAAAAGTAATTCCTGTTTGAAGGATGTTGATATGGTTTTATCAGTCACTGTAAACATAATCTGCTAATAAATCATTATAAAAGAAAAGTAGGGTTGTACACACTTTAAAATGCAAGGAACTAATTTATATGCACTGTTAATACACAAAAAATAAGACTTTTTTTTCAGAAAAGTATGGAAGATGCAGGTTTTTCACACTTTGATCAAAGTATTTCCAAATTGATAAAATACTAATTTGAAAAAAAAACCAAACGTGATTTTGTAAAAAGACTTTAAAAAAGCATCTCAAGTTATTTCTAAAAAGGGCATAAGAAGCAGCTAGCATACAATTTCCCATTCAATATTGAGCAGTGGCCAAAACAGGTAATATAATGGCCTTATTCTACTGTTTACTAAGATTTTAGGTCCAGCTACCAACCAAATTAAGCCTTTATAGAGCTGATTCCACACACTACCATGTCTCTTTGCATATTTTTGTTTGGTTTTTTTTTCATCCCCTGGCAGTCAAAAAATAAATGAAAATATTTGAAAATTTGAAAATAAATGAAAATAATTTGTATTCTAATAAACCACAGAAACTGGCTCCTCTGGTGAATCTGTCTGCACATGCTTAAAAATCAGTACAAGAACTGAAGTGGGATGTAACTAACATCCTATGGACAGCAGGAATTCCACTGCTGCATGGGTTTATGTGTGTATTTTAATACGTATTTCCTAATGGAGCAGAGAAATACAATCCTGCCATCCACAGTGAGCACACATAGAGGTTAGCAACAAGGAACCTATCATACTGTAACTGCTTCTCATACACTTAAAATCTGAGAACAATAACTAAGGTACAAAAGTTTGTGGTCCCTCTAAATTGCATGCAGGGTTTAGATTACAGACACTTCTATAATTACAATAACTGCAATATTTTTAAGATGACTGACTTAATTTAAAACAGCTTTTAGGACTTCTATATGTACAGAGACAGATATACCTATAATCTTAGCAGACCATGGAATAAAACATTTTTCTTCCTTTTTACATGATACATGTGACATGTTACACTAATTGATGCTATGGTTATAAATGCGGTTATAAAACACAAAAAAGGAAACCAGCAGATCATCACTTCCATTCTAGTGAGCTTTGTCTGCAGACTGACTGCTCCTACAGCAAGTTTCTATAAATTCAGATAGGGAGCAGCTCCTGAAAACATGTGATGACTTCAGGAGAAAAGCATTTATTTGTCTCCCTGTTCAGCTCCTCAGAATGTGAGATCTTTTCTAATCTCAGTTTTCTCTACAGTGGGAAAAAACACATCTTGATGGAAGGGAAAGTTCCTTGTATATAGATACCTTTGTTTAAAAAAAAAAAAAGTAGGAATTATTTGGTGTGACAAATATTTGCCTTTTCTTATGATACAAGAGCCTTCCTTTTCTTTTTTTTCTCTTTTTCCTTTGCTTCCAAGGCAACCAGACAAGTATCAAAATTGATATATAATTATGCTGCTTCACAAAAAAAAGGTTACTTTTATTATTATTTAACTCACATTTCCTATTCTTAGATATGCAGTAATACGAAATCCTGCTTAAGTGCAAACTGTCACACCACAAAATTTAAGATGTGATTAGCTGTTTTAGTGTAACAGCTGTGCAGCCTTCTGGGATTCTAAACTTCCCTTCTTCAAATGCATCACCAACCTGCACAATTAGCAGGAATGATTAAACAAAATTCAATCCGAGCTAAATAGCAAAAGCAGAAGCTTACCAATACTCCATCAATATATAGATTGCTTTATGTGAACATTTGGAAAATTTACCTGCCACTTTGGCTGTACAAATTTGAGTCTTTCCTTGACATTTGTTTTTTGGTTTCCATGCCCAAAAATAACCCAAACCACATTATTCCGGACCTGAAGAAATCATTTGCACAGCCAATCAAACATAACATACATGCAATCATAAAAAGCAAGAGGAGAAAAAAAAAAGCAAGTTTCCTACCCGTAGTAAGGACTGGGATTCATCTTTTGTCTTGCCGTCCCCGGATCCAGAGTAGGGCTGGGTGAGCTGCCCGGCTTTCTCTGCTGCTCCGGCTGGGACACCCTGCAGGAAACCCTTGCTCTCCACTGCCAAGCCATAAATGGGCCTTGCGAGATGGGCAGCTTCTACGTTTGGACTATCCCTTAAAGGCTTTGGCTGCTCTTGGCCAACAGACACGGGGGTCAGTAAGCCTAGACTGGTCTGTGTGTATGATGGGCTCCCCCTCAAAATGTCTGTTCCTCTCCAGGTTACATTGCGAAGATCATCACTGGGACTGTCAGTCCAGCCTTTCTCCTTGAGCACTTCTTTATCTTCTATCTTTTCCCTCTTCACTATGCTGTCAGATATGGGCTCCCCTATTTTGGGGTCTGGATTAATCAGACTGTAGACCTTAAGGTCAATTTTTGGCTCTTCCTTGATAGATGAAACGCCGTGACTGTCCTCCCCATTGGCTGTAGTGATGTCCATCTCCTGACAGTGCACAGTGTTGAAGTGCTCTAGTAGTGACTGAGTGTCAACAGCTGTGAAGCTGCACTGACGGCATTTGTAGCAGTTGTGTACTCGCCTGGAAGAAAACAAGAAGCACATTAACATGAGAGTCACCTTGTGGCCTTCCCTCTCACAGTGGTTCTACCAAGATTAAAAATACAAATCAGACTTACAGTATGACCCTCTCTAAATAAAGCAAGCGGTTTGGCGTCTTATACAACATGGTAAAAATACTGCTGATTTTTCCCCCATGCCTTGCAATGGCCTCCTATCATTCCTTCACATTCCATGGCATTATTCTAAACTTCATAAAATTTTCAGTGGGATTTTGTGTTTTTCCTCTTCAGTTTGCTGCAATATACTTTTCACTTTTTGCTGCAGCAGAACCACTAAAAAAACATATTATTCAACCAAAATCAAATAGTTAAAAGAGGACAGTTCTCATGTTATTCGAAAAACACTTTATATAATAAAGATCTATGTTAGAAAGTTAAAAATTTTTTTTAAGTTCTTTACTTTCCACCAATTCCATATACTCTTGCTTGACAAAGATGATTTTGAATGGAGCTCTGGTTAACTTATGGATAAGAATACACCAAAGGACAGAAGGTTGTACACAAAAGACAGCACTGCTTGGTTCTCTATGGACATTGTAACACAACTTAAAAAGATGCTGCTCTAAAGATAAAGCACAATAGTTGGCTGTGTCACTACAAACTGTATTTCCTGTCAAATACAGAAATTCTTGGGTAGGAGCTGTGGAACAGAGTGGAATAACATGCCTTCCTGTTTTTACTCTAAAAGCCTATAAAAAGTACTGCATTACTAAATTATGTGAAGCATATGTTGCTACATGAGAACAACATGTTACCCACTTACTGTATCTATCATAGGAACAGAGCACTGTTTGTGAGTTCTCTAACGCCATTATGAATAATTGTTCATAGCACAGGAGCAGTCAGAGCCCTCCACCAGACTCTGGGCCCTGCTGCGCCCGGCATCCTACCAGTGCAGAGCAAGATATCATCCCTGCCCTGCAAAATGTACAGAACTCCACAAGAGCTTCTCCCTACAGACACGCTCACACATCCACACCCCAGGCATTCAGAGTCACAGCAGCATCTTTAGCCAAGCTAAAAAAATGAGCATTTCACTATCCACACAGGACAAAACTTGTATGAGAAATGTTACTGCCCTGACTCCAATTGTTAGAATTAATTATTTTAAGGCCAAATCTTTGTCTCAGTGAAGTAGATGGCAAAACTCCCATTGACTTCAGTAAGAGCAAGATCTGGCTTTTGATACATCTGTAGAATTGGAATGATACACAAAATGTCCCTTTTAGACTATGATAATTTAGAAGGGACAACTTGCCAAACTTATTAAACACCCTTGCCTTCCTTCTCTCCTTTTGTTGGAAAAACAAACCATATGTTATTTACATTATCTGATTTTCTTGCAGTTGTGTCAGCGCAGAGACATGAGTACACATTCGGATTCATGCTTTTCAGCCCTTGTGCAATATCAGCTTTCTTTTTGACTTTTTCCATATTTATATTCATTTTAAGGGACTAGATGGTCTTGTTCCATTATGCAAAAAATAGATTCAGTTATTCTCCACACAGCCTTATGTTAACAAAATCTACTTGTGGGAGAATGAGCTGTGGGTTAAAATCCTGTTCTGGCCATGTTCCTTTTCCTTAATTCTACAATTGTGTTTTATTAAAATCAGCTTGTCTCTCAAAGCGACACTAATATATTCTCTCTTGCAACTTCATTCTTTTCTAAACCAAAGTTTAATTCTCTTCGGAAAAAAAAAAAAAAAAAAGTGTGCTATCTGATCAAAACCATTTTGTAAATACAAAAAGCCAAGTTACAAAGAGGGTCAGACCTGTAAAGGTGGGATACCATCAGAGAAGTCCAAGTTCGACAGGGGCTAGTTATCTTAAAAGCCAAGTTAAACAAGACACCATTTGGGGCTAATGGCTCAACCACATACACTCCCCATGTGAAAGTTTATCAATCCTTTGGGACACTACTTAGTCCTAAGTGTCTCTTGTTTAACTTGGCTATTTCAATAACTAACCCCCTTTCTAACTTGGCTCTCATCTATAGATATCACACCTCCAAACAGCTGATCTTTTTCTGCCTAACTTGTCTTTTTTTATTTTTCCATTCCACACTGGCTAAATGGTTTTGATCAGGAGCCATATACACCACAGTTCTGAGGATACAAATAAATGCTGAATATTAGATGCAGTTGTAACTACATGGCTGAGGCCCAGTTAAAATCACCCTCATTACATTAAAGGTTTGTTAATTTAAATTATTTCTAATTGGTTCAAAGACAGTCATATAAGCACTCCTTCATTCTTCTATGAGACTGTGATAAGCACTGTGATATGGAAAAAATGAAGACATACTTCAGTAGCTAGAAACCCAACAAGCTTTTTGTTTCAGAACGTACATTTTTCCAGTACACATTAAAAATCTGCCATCAACATTATAAATCTTCATACTTCACATGGGTTTGTCCTGTGTATTATTCTATCCCCAAGCTCCAAAATGTAAGCAAAAGTCTGGAACTGTCCAATGTAAGTCACAGTCCCAAATAATAAAACAGTAACTATCATCAGCTATTAGAAAACTTTTGAAAGTTGGAAACTTATTCTTTCCCAGAACAAGGCATAAAAAGAAAATGTTTTCTTCTCAGTTTTCACTCCACCCTGACAGCAAGCAGGGAAACAAACTGGAAATGTTTGATTTCTCTTTTACTAGAAATTAAGCCTCCTCTAAGTTTCTAAAAGCCCAAGTTACATCTAGAGTTGTGTAAAAAGCTCTTCAAGGCTAAGCAACAATTTTTTTTAAAATTCCAGTTTGCAAAGAACACAAAAAGCATTCCTGTGCATTACCTCAAAGTTACACTTTCCAGCTAAACTACAGCTATACCATCTGAACCTCTAAATTTGTCTGGTGCAATACTGTGTGTTGGTACAGAGCTACTCTAAGAGGAAAATCATGGTACGGAAGAAAGTGATGTAAATGAAGAAAACAGCACTCTTCCTTCTTTGTTAATTTTTACACAGCCCTCAAGCACACTAACAGCAGGTTCAAGCCATAAATTGGCATTGTCTGCAATATGGCATTGGGTTGGCAATGTCATCCCATCCATTGAGGTCACTCAGCATTATTATTTTCATGCAAAACAAAGCAAAGATCTGATTATTTGCAGAAATTAAAACATTTATGGCCCAATCCCAAGATTAAATATCAAGAAATTCAGGCAAAACCTTCGCTGCACAGTTATGTTCTGATAATTTTAAAAAATTCCATCATTATTTGTACTGAAAAGTACTTGAATTGAGCGCTGTTAAGATACAAGGATTTTCCCTCTCAAAATCTTGAAGTTGGAGAGATTACATGGTTGGGGTTTTTTATGGATTTAATGTTCTTTATTTGAACTTCCTAACAGGCTGCAAGACTCCCGACACTAGCCAGTTGTTAATTAAGTCTTGTTGACATACTTCTAACTAGTATGAAGTATTACAAAACACCATCCTCTAAAAAACAAGTAATTTTTTTTTTAATTACCTGAAGACAGTCCTAGGCTCTAGGGCATAGAAAATATTCTGGAAGATGGTATGGCTGTCCTATCATTTCCATTTTTTCATGCTTTAATTATAAATATAATAATTACTATAATTTCTCATGAACAAACAGGTTTATAAGAAAGTTAACTTCTGGGATGGGTGCTGCAGTCACGCTTGTGGGGAGGGAAAATATTCAGAAGAAAAGACGGCAAGCAAAGCAAGCAAGAAAATTCAGTGTAGTGTTAGAACAGAGAGGAGACAGGGCAGAGTGGAGAGCAAAACTGAGATCAAAGGAGAGCAAAAGCCATTGGCAAGAGCAAACAAGTTCAGAGTAGTGAATTAAGGCGTCAGGAGGATGGAAAAGGCCCCCATAGATGCTCTTATTGTTCACTGAAAGAAGGTTTCTGCTCTGCTGTAGAAGTGAGAGCTGGTGGGCCTCAATTTACATTTTTTTCCCTGAGTTTCTTCTCTGGGGGAAGTGTCCCAAAGATGCCACATTTCTATAATCTGCACCTCTGAGACCCTGCTCTGGCTTTTTCTGTCTGAGAGCAGCTGGGTCAGTCCCAACACCCCTGTCCCTAACAGCCCCATCCCTGAGCCGCAGCCTGGGCACTGGGAAGACACAAGCCCCAAGCACCCTCCTGCCTTTCACCCCCCTACCTCCTTTATCTTTGAGAGGTAAGGAATTATTTCATTAACTCAAAATTAACTTCTAAAGAGAACCTTATAAAACTGCTGTCATTCACATTTTCAAAATAATTTATCAGAAAAATGATTCTGCACCATTGCCAAAGCTTTTATTTCTTTTGAGTCTTTATATTTTCATGTAGTATTTTGTAGTTTAATGAACTACTATCCTACCTTGTTTTTAAAATGTTTAGAGGATTTTTCAGCATAGCACTTCTAATTATAACTAGCACTGATCAAATGCTTTCTGTCAAATAAGGTTTTACATGAAAAATTCTATCTTTTGCAAAACTGAAAAAATGCACTGTTTTCCCACATTTGAGCAAAATTTTAAGAAAAAATAGGCACTTCTGCAAGAAGCTGCTTTGATTTAAAAAAAAAAAAAAATCAAAATTAATTATTTTGGAACAAGCAGGAAAACAATCTCTAGACTAAGTGAAACAACATGCAAAATTTGCCCAAATACTGTTTGATTTTTATCTAAATTAAAACTGTTGGTATCTTCTGGCTCATCAGAATACCAGACCGTTTTGAGAAAAAAACTAAGCTTCGCAATGAACGTGAATAGTATCTGATTCCTCAGAGGTATAATGGAAAATGAGTAGTAGCAGAATCAGTAGAAAATGGAGGCCAATAAATCTTCTAGGGATTTATTTGAGTAAGCACATTTTAGTGAGGTTTAAATGCAAGTAAACTCAAGTGCAGTGTGATTCATTGACTTCAAATTTAACTGAACAGCTCTCAAATAATCATGTCAAGAAATACTGAATGAGTGCTAAGTGTAAGTATACATTTCTGTAGAAAGAAAACTTGGAGAGAACTGCTTTTGTAAATTCCAATACTGTTACAAATACATGGCTGCAAAGAATAACATTGGGATATACACAATATTTTAGCTAGCAATACACAGAAATTGTAGATGTAAAGCCAAAGGAAGCAAAATAAATAATAAAATAAATTAAGCATGTTATTCAGACATATGACTTGAAAATGAAAATAATGCAGACAAAAGTACAGGAATCAAAATATGTAAGTAGCATCTAAGGCCAACACTGATAATCCAGATTATCAAGGCTAAATTTAAATATGTGAACACCGGAACAGTTTCTTCCACCACACTAACGTTTAGTATTATGTTTACTATAGCTCCTTATTACATAAATGAAGAGGTTTTAGAGACATGCGTATGTATAGCATTTTAAATACATCAGAAGTACATAATGTGCAGCAGAAAAGCGTTGTCACAAATTCTGATTAAGAAACAGAGAAGCTCAGTTGGATGTGAGCTGACTACATTAGCATGTTTCTCTCTATAAACTAACACTACTATTTTATAGATGTTCTACTTTTTAAAATCTGAACTATGCTCTATCTTTAGGTCCTAAAATATAAAAAGGCAAAGAAAACACATATATGCCAGACTTCTACTTTAAAAAGGCCTGATAATAATAATAATAATAATAATAATAATAATAATAATAATAATAATAATAATAATAATAATAATAATAATA